>JASPKZ010007481.1:0-164951 GCA_030220185.1 Diploptera punctata
CGGCCCCATGAACCTTCTTCTTTTCTGTTAATATTTCCCTTATGCTTGTGTATTTCTATAGCCTCTCGGTATAATTCTAGGGAAATAGTAGGAAGTTTGGCTAAAATTTGTGTATCGTCGAATCGAATTCTGGTGTCCATTCGTAATGGCATGTTTTTGTACAGCTGATTTATCCATTCTCCTTGTCCTGCAGTTTCTTTTATGTTCTGATAAACGGGTGGCTATACTTCTTTTCGTGGTCCCTATATATGATTTACCACACGAACAAGGGGAAGTCGATATACGCCGCAAGTGGAGAGAGGTGGCCGAGGATCCTTAGCTGAGCGAAGGCAGTCTTCTATTTTTCTTGTAGGTCTGTAACTGTTTTTATGTGTATTTTCGTAGGAGTTTTCCGATACGATCTGTGACTCTTTGTACATATGGAAGTAGGCTATGCTGGTTGAGGGTGTGTTATCCATTCTGACGTGCTGTCTTCGTGGATGTATGGTTTGTCTTATTTCCTTGGATGTGTAGCCATTTTTCTGGAAACAATTGAACAGATGGTGTTGTTCTTGTTTAAGGTGTTGTGGTTGGCATAACTTAGTCGCTCTGTCGAACAGTGTCTTAATGACACCTCGCTTTTGTCTTGGATGGTGGTTAGAGTCTTTCTGCAGATATCGGTCTGTGTGTGTAGGTTTTCTGTAAACTGTATGTTGAATTTCCCCATTGCCAGTCCTTATTATTTGAACATCCAGAAAGGAAGTCTTCCATTATCTTCTTTTTCCATTGTGAACTGTATTTTTGTTGTGTCTGCTGTTAAGGTGTTGAAGGAAACGTTCCAATTCTTCACTGCCATGTCTCCATACTACGAATGTGTCATCAACATAGCGAAACCAATGTTCTGGAGACTTGGGAGCTGTTTTAGTGCTTCTTCTTCGAATTTCTCCATGAAAAAATTCGCTACTACTGGGCTTAGAGGACTGCCCATGGCTACTCCGTCGGTCTGTTCATAGTAGCTGTTGTTCCATTGGAAGTAAGTAGTAGTTAGTACATGCCTGAATAAATTGGATATTTCTTCTGTGAAATTCGTCTAATGTAGTCCATGGTCTCATTTACCGGCACCATGGTGAAAAGGGAAACCACATCGAAGCTAACCAGTATATCTTGAGATGTTACGTTTATATTCCGTAGTCTCTCAATGAAATGTGTCGAGTCTCTGATGTAGCTGTCCGTTTTTCCAAGGAGTGGTTTCAGAAGTCCTGTAAGATGCTTTGCCAGTAAGTAGGTCGGGGAACCGATGGCACTGACAATTGGCCGGAGTGGAATGTTGTTTTTGTGTATTTTTGGAAGACCATAGAGTCTTGGAGGTTGAGCTTCGGATACGCGTAATTTCTTCTTAATTTCTTCTGGCAAGGACGATTGCTTGATAAGATTGTTGGTTTTTCGAAGAATGCCGGATGTAGGGTCTCGCTTGATAGGTTTGTATGTTTCTGGTGTCAGAATCTCTATTATTTTCTCTTTGTATTCGTGTGTATTCATAACAACTGTAGAGTTTCCTTTATCGGCTGGTAAAATGGTGATATTATTATCATTATTTAAAGTTTTTAGCGCTAGTCTCTCCTTCTTAGTTAAATTGCTTTTCGGTGGTTGGGCGCGATGGAGTATTCTTGCAGCTTCATAACGAATTTCGTCAGTTGTTTGCAAGGGGAGATTCTTGATGCTTGCCTCGATGTTAGAGATAATATCCTCTACAGGTATTGATGTGGGTGTGATGGCGTAGTTGCCTCCTTTTGATAGTACAGATGTTTCTTCAGTTGACAGCGAGCGTGATGACAGGTTTGTTACGGTATGTTGTAGACCGACTGATTGCTGTAAGGGTCGCGATTGCATTTTTAGAAAGTCGAATTTCTTCATCTGCGTTCTAGTAGACTTTAACATGGTTGCTTCACTTGAGTTGTATGTAATGCTGTCGATCTTGTTCCAATAATGGTAAGGAATGCTGTTACTGATTGTTATGTGAAGTGTAAAGAGTTCTGCGTCGTTGGTTGCTAACTCCTTCCGTGTTTGTTGGATGCGTTCTCTGAGTAGAGCACGTTCAGTACGGTCGTATATGCGATGGGCTTTTTTAGATCTAAAAGTCCTCCGTTGTTGTAGGAATTTGGGTATATATCCAGCGTCTCTGCACCGTAGTAAAAAAGTATAAGATGATAGTAATTGGGATTTCTTCTTCCGGAGTGTCTCCAGGTGTCTAATACGTAAATAACTTTCCTCCCCGTAGAGGCGTTTAATAGTTGAATGCAGGCTTTCACGGCCGGTAATCGTAATGTTGAGTGATTCCGGGTTATGTGGCCGTGGTCCATAGTTGGTGTTGATACCAGACGTTTTATTTACGTATTAGACACCTGGAGACACTCCGGAAGAAGAAATCCCAATTACTATCATCTTATACTTTTTTACTACGGTGCAGAGACGCTGGATATATACCCAAATTCCTACAACAACGGAGGACTTTTAGATCTAAAAAAGCCCATCGCATATACGACCGTACTGAACGTGCTCTACTCAGAGAACGCATCCAACAAACACGGAAGGAGTTAGCAACCAACGACGCAGAACTCTTTACACTTCACATAACAATCAGTAACAGCATTCCTTACCATTATTGGAACAAGATCGACAGCATTACATACAACTCAAGTGAAGCAACCATGTTAAAGTCTACTAGAACGCAGATGAAGAAATTCGACTTTCTAAAAATGCAATCGCGACCCTTACAGCAATCAGTCGGTCTACAACATACCGTAACAAAACCTGTCATCACGCTCGCTGTCAACTGAAGAAACATCTGTACTATCAAAAGGAGGCAACTACGCCATCACACCCACATCAATACCTGTAGAGGATATTATCTCTAACATCGAGGCAAGCATCAAGAATCTCCCCTTGCAAACAACTGATGAAATTCGTTATGAAGCTGCAAGAATACTCCGTCGCGCCCAACCACCGAAAAGCAATTTAACTAAGAAGGAGAGACTAGCGCTAAAAACTTTAAATAATGATAATAATATCACCATTTTACCAGCCGATAAAGGAAACTCTACAGTTGTTATGAATACACACGAATACAAAGAGAAAATAATAGAGATTCTGACACCAGAAACATACAAACCTATCAAGCGAGACCCTACATCCGGCATTCTTCGAAAAACCAACAATCTTATCAAGCAATCGTCCTTGCCAGAAGAAATTAAGAAGAAATTACGCGTATCCGAAGCTCAACCTCCAAGACTCTATGGTCTTCCAAAAATACACAAAAACAACATTCCACTCCGGCCAATTGTCAGTGCCATCGGTTCCCGACCTACTTACTGGCAAAGCATCTTACAGGACTTCTGAAACCACTCCTTGGAAAAACGGACAGCTACATCAGAGACTCGACACATTTCATTGAGAGACTACGGAATATAAACGTAACATCTCAAGATATACTGGTTAGCTTCGATGTGGTTTCCCTTTTCACCATGGTGCCGGTAAATGAGACCATGGACTACATTAGACAGATTTTCACAGAAGAAATATCCAATTTATTCAGGCATGTACTAACTACTACTTACTTCCAATGGAACAACAGCTACTATGAACAGACCGACGGAGTAGCCATGGGCAGTCCTCTAAGCCCAGTAGTAGCGAATTTTTTCATGGAGAAATTCGAAGAAGAAGCACTAAAAACAGCTCCCAAGTCTCCAGAACATTGGTTTCGCTATGTTGATGACACATTCGTAGTATGGAGACATGGCAGTGAAGAATTGGAACGTTTCCTTCAACACCTTAACAGCAGACACAACAAAATACAGTTCACAATGGAAAAAGAAGATAATGGAAGACTTCCTTTCCTGGATGTTCAAATAATAAGGACTGGCAATGGGGAAATTCAACATACAGTTTACAGAAAACCTACACACACAGACCGATATCTGCAGAAAGACTCTAACCACCATCCAAGACAAAAGCGAGGTGTCATTAAGACACTGTTCGACAGAGCGACTAAGTTATGCCAACCACAACACCTTAAACAAGAACAACACCATCTGTTCAATTGTTTCCAGAAAAATGGCTACACATCCAAGGAAATAAGACAAACCATACATCCACGAAGACAGCACGTCAGAATGGATAACACACCCTCAACCAGCATAGCCTACTTACCATATGTACAAAGAGTCACAGATCGTATCGGAAAACTCCTACGAAAATACAACATAAAAACAGTTTACAGACCTACAAGAAAAATAGAAGACTGCCTTCGCTCAGCTAAGGATCCTCGGCCACCTCTCTCCACTTGCGGCGTATATCGACTTCCTTGTTCGTGTGGTAAATCATATATAGGGACCACGAAAAGAAGTATAGCCACCCGTTTATCAGAACATAAAAGAAACTGCAGACAAGGAGAAATGGATAAATCAGCTGTAGCAGAACATGCCATTACGAATGGACACCAGATTCTATTCGACGATACACAAGTTTTAGCCACAACTTCCTACTATTTCCCTAGATTATACCGAGAGGCTATAGAAATACACAAGCATAAGGGAAATATTAACAGAAAAGAGGAAGGTATCAAACTGTCTAAGGCCTGGTTTCATACACTAGAAAATAAATGCATTAACACCAGTGACAACAAGGAGACGACTATTAGCCAATCAGCAAGAGCCACGCCCACTCACCCTGCACCCCACACTAATACAACGTCCTCTACGTCCACAGCGCTCATTCTAAGTAGATCTTCCGACCAGGAAACACGCATAGAAGCACTCGCCACTGAAGATGCCCTCCGCAGTTGAGGGCGAAACGTCTGGTATCAACACCAACTATGGACCACGGCCACATAACCCGGAATCACTCAACATTACGATTACCGGCCGTGAAAGCCTGCATTCAACTATTAAACGCCTCTACGGGGAGGAAAGTTATTTACGTATTAGACACCTGGAGACACTCCGGAAGAAGAAATCCCAATTACTATCATCTTATACTTTTTTACTACGGTGCAGAGACGCTGGATATATACCCAAATTCCTACAACAACGGAGGACTTTTAGATCTAAAAAAGCCCATCGCATATACGACCGTACTGAACGTGCTCTACTCAGAGAACGCATCCAACAAACACGGAAGGAGTTAGCAACCAACGACGCAGAACTCTTTACACTTCACATAACAATCAGTAACAGCATTCCTTACCATTATTGGAACAAGATCGACAGCATTACATACAACTCAAGTGAAGCAACCATGTTAAAGTCTACTAGAACGCAGATGAAGAAATTCGACTTTCTAAAAATGCAATCGCGACCCTTACAGCAATCAGTCGGTCTACAACATACCGTAACAAACCTGTCATCACGCTCGCTGTCAACTGAAGAAACATCTGTACTATCAAAAGGAGGCAACTACGCCATCACACCCACATCAATACCTGTAGAGGATATTATCTCTAACATCGAGGCAAGCATCAAGAATCTCCCCTTGCAAACAACTGACGAAATTCGTTATGAAGCTGCAAGAATACTCCGTCGCGCCCAACCACCGAAAAGCAATTTAACTAAGAAGGAGAGACTAGCGCTAAAAACTTTAAATAATGATAATAATATCACCATTTTACCAGCCGATAAAGGAAACTCTACAGTTGTTATGAATACACACGAATACAAAGAGAAAATAATAGAGATTCTGACACCAGAAACATACAAACCTATCAAGCGAGACCCTACATCCGGCATTCTTCGAAAAACCAACAATCTTATCAAGCAATCGTCCTTGCCAGAAGAAATTAAGAAGAAATTACGCGTATCCGAAGCTCAACCTCCAAGACTCTATGGTCTTCCAAAAATACACAAAAACAACATTCCACTCCGGCCAATTGTCAGTGCCATCGGTTCCCCGACCTACTTACTGGCAAAGCATCTTACAGGACTTCTGAAACCACTCCTTGGAAAAACGGACAGCTACATCAGAGACTCGACACATTTCATTGAGAGACTACGGAATATAAACGTAACATCTCAAGATATACTGGTTAGCTTCGATGTGGTTTCCCTTTTCACCATGGTGCCGGTAAATGAGACCATGGACTACATTAGACAGATTTTCACAGAAGAAATATCCAATTTATTCAGGCATGTACTAACTACTACTTACTTCCAATGGAACAACAGCTACTATGAACAGACCGACGGAGTAGCCATGGGCAGTCCTCTAAGCCCAGTAGTAGCGAATTTTTTCATGGAGAAATTCGAAGAAGAAGCACTAAAAACAGCTCCCAAGTCTCCAGAACATTGGTTTCGCTATGTTGATGACACATTCGTAGTATGGAGACATGGCAGTGAAGAATTGGAACGTTTCCTTCAACACCTTAACAGCAGACACAACAAAATACAGTTCACAATGGAAAAAGAAGATAATGGAAGACTTCCTTTCCTGGATGTTCAAATAATAAGGACTGGCAATGGGGAAATTCAACATACAGTTTACAGAAAACCTACACACACAGACCGATATCTGCAGAAAGACTCTAACCACCATCCAAGACAAAAGCGAGGTGTCATTAAGACACTGTTCGACAGAGCGACTAAGTTATGCCAACCACAACACCTTAAACAAGAACAACACCATCTGTTCAATTGTTTCCAGAAAAATGGCTACACATCCAAGGAAATAAGACAAACCATACATCCACGAAGACAGCACGTCAGAATGGATAACACACCCTCAACCAGCATAGCCTACTTACCATATGTACAAAGAGTCACAGATCGTATCGGAAAACTCCTACGAAAATACAACATAAAAACAGTTTACAGACCTACAAGAAAAATAGAAGACTGCCTTCGCTCAGCTAAGGATCCTCGGCCACCTCTCTCCACTTGCGGCGTATATCGACTTCCTTGTTCGTGTGGTAAATCATATATAGGGACCACGAAAAGAAGTATAGCCACCCGTTTATCAGAACATAAAAGAAACTGCAGACAAGGAGAAATGGATAAATCAGCTGTAGCAGAACATGCCATTACGAATGGACACCAGATTCTATTCGACGATACACAAGTTTTAGCCACAACTTCCTACTATTTCCCTAGATTATACCGAGAGGCTATAGAAATACACAAGCATAAGGGAAATATTAACAGAAAAGAAGAAGGTATCAAACTGTCTAAGGCCTGGTTTCATACACTAGAAAATAAATGCATTAACACCAGTGACAACAAGGAGACGACTATTAGCCAATCAGCAAGAGCCACGCCCACTCACCCTGCACCCCCCACTAATACAACGTCCTCTACGTCCACAGCGCTCATTCTAAGTAGATCTTCCGACCAGGAAACACGCATAGAAGCACTCGCCACTGAAGATGCCCTCCGCAGTTGAGGGCGAAACGTCTGGTATCAACACCAACTATGGACCACGGCCACATAACCCGGAATCACTCAACATTACGATTACCGGCCGTGAAAGCCTGCATTCAACTATTAAACGCCTCTACGGGGAGGAAAGTTATTTACGTATTAGACACCTGGAGACACTCCGGAAGAAGAAATCCCAATTACTATCATCTTATACTTTTTTACTACGGTGCAGAGACGCTGGATATATACCCAAATTCCTACAACAACGGAGGACTTTTAGATCTAAAAAAGCCCATCGCATATACGACCGTACTGAACGTGCTCTACTCAGAGAACGCATCCAACAAACACGGAAGGAGTTAGCAACCAACGACGCAGAACTCTTTACACTTCACATAACAATCAGTAACAGCATTCCTTACCATTATTGGAACAAGATCGACAGCATTACATACAACTCAAGTGAAGCAACCATGTTAAAGTCTACTAGAACGCAGATGAAGAAATTCGACTTTCTAAAAATGCAATCGCGACCCTTACAGCAATCAGTCGGTCTACAACATACCGTAACAAACCTGTCATCACGCTCGCTGTCAACTGAAGAAACATCTGTACTATCAAAAGGAGGCAACTACGCCATCACACCCACATCAATACCTGTAGAGGATATTATCTCTAACATCGAGGCAAGCATCAAGAATCTCCCCTTGCAAACAACTGACGAAATTCGTTATGAAGCTGCAAGAATACTCCGTCGCGCCCAACCACCGAAAAGCAATTTAACTAAGAAGGAGAGACTAGCGCTAAAAACTTTAAATAATGATAATAATATCACCATTTTACCAGCCGATAAAGGAAACTCTACAGTTGTTATGAATACACACGAATACAAAGAGAAAATAATAGAGATTCTGACACCAGAAACATACAAACCTATCAAGCGAGACCCTACATCCGGCATTCTTCGAAAAAACCAACAATCTTATCAAGCAATCGTCCTTGCCAGAAGAAATTAAGAAGAAATTACGCGTATCCGAAGCTCAACCTCCAAGACTCTATGGTCTTCCAAAAATACACAAAAACAACATTCCACTCCGGCCAATTGTCAGTGCCATCGGTTCCCCGACCTACTTACTGGCAAAGCATCTTACAGGACTTCTGAAACCACTCCTTGGAAAAACGGACAGCTACATCAGAGACTCGACACATTTCATTGAGAGACTACGGAATATAAACGTAACATCTCAAGATATACTGGTTAGCTTCGATGTGGTTTCCCTTTTCACCATGGTGCCGGTAAATGAGACCATGGACTACATTAGACAGATTTTCACAGAAGAAATATCCAATTTATTCAGGCATGTACTAACTACTACTTACTTCCAATGGAACAACAGCTACTATGAACAGACCGACGGAGTAGCCATGGGCAGTCCTCTAAGCCCAGTAGTAGCGAATTTTTTCATGGAGAAATTCGAAGAAGAAGCACTAAAAACAGCTCCCAAGTCTCCAGAACATTGGTTTCGCTATGTTGATGACACATTCGTAGTATGGAGACATGGCAGTGAAGAATTGGAACGTTTCCTTCAACACCTTAACAGCAGACACAACAAAATACAGTTCACAATGGAAAAAGAAGATAATGGAAGACTTCCTTTCCTGGATGTTCAAATAATAAGGACTGGCAATGGGGAAATTCAACATACAGTTTACAGAAAACCTACACACACAGACCGATATCTGCAGAAAGACTCTAACCACCATCCAAGACAAAAGCGAGGTGTCATTAAGACACTGTTCGACAGAGCGACTAAGTTATGCCAACCACAACACCTTAAACAAGAACAACACCATCTGTTCAATTGTTTCCAGAAAAATGGCTACACATCCAAGGAAATAAGACAAACCATACATCCACGAAGACAGCACGTCAGAATGGATAACACACCCTCAACCAGCATAGCCTACTTACCATATGTACAAAGAGTCACAGATCGTATCGGAAAACTCCTACGAAAATACAACATAAAAACAGTTTACAGACCTACAAGAAAAATAGAAGACTGCCTTCGCTCAGCTAAGGATCCTCGGCCACCTCTCTCCACTTGCGGCGTATATCGACTTCCTTGTTCGTGTGGTAAATCATATATAGGGACCACGAAAAGAAGTATAGCCACCCGTTTATCAGAACATAAAAGAAACTGCAGACAAGGAGAAATGGATAAATCAGCTGTAGCAGAACATGCCATTACGAATGGACACCAGATTCTATTCGACGATACACAAGTTTTAGCCACAACTTCCTACTATTTCCCTAGATTATACCGAGAGGCTATAGAAATACACAAGCATAAGGGAAATATTAACAGAAAAGAAGAAGGTATCAAACTGTCTAAGGCCTGGTTTCATACACTAGAAAATAAATGCATTAACACCAGTGACAACAAGGAGACGACTATTAGCCAATCAGCAAGAGCCACGCCCACTCACCCTGCACCCCCCACTAATACAACGTCCTCTACGTCCACAGCGCTCATTCTAAGTAGATCTTCCGACCAGGAAACACGCATAGAAGCACTCGCCACTGAAGATGCCCTCCGCAGTTGAGGGCGAAACGTCTGGTATCAACACCAACTATGGACCACGGCCACATAACCCGGAATCACTCAACATTAGAAAAATTTTAGCTCAATTGGTAGAGCATTGGCTCAGAAAACCAAAGGTCCCAGGTTCAAGTCTCGGTCTAGGCAAAATGTTTCTCTTCAAATATAATATGAACATTATTTATTGATGCCAAAGTAATATTGTATTTGTAAAAAATGTTTTGAAATTTTCTATGCATTTCAGGATGGTAAGTAATTTTCTTGTATTTTTTTCTTTTCTTTGCAATTTTATTGAGTAGTATATTCATAAAGTCTTTTTTCTGTTAGAATTTCTTTAACATATTGATAATTAACTCTATCAAAACCATTTAATCTAGCTGTGTTTAAGATGTTATTATATTCTTTCTTGAAATGTCCTTCATTTAATGGAATATTTGTCAATCTAAGTATTAAGCTATTAAATATTGCATGCTTATGTGCAATGTGATTGAATCCTGATGATTTAATATATTATGTGTTATACAACACTAGGGCCTGACTGCAATAATAATAAAATTCTATAAAAAGCCGTTAAAGGATAGAGACATATACATGTGTATTATACCAAAAAATAGGGCATAAATATTCACCCTTTAAATGCGGATTGAAATCTCAATCCAAATATACATAAGTGTTTTATAGATAAAAAACTAAGGAAAAAATTATTATAAAATGACTATTTCACATCAATATATTTGTCATATATTTGTCAAACAATGAAGACACACTTACGAAATCTTATATAATATCAAAAACAAATTATTAGTTTCAACCAAATAGGAAATTCTTACGAAACCTTATATAACCCAAACACATTAGGGTAAGAAGTTAAAAACACCTTATATAACATGGCCATGACATACTAGGAATATTACTACAGATGGGGCAAGAAAATAGGGCTTCCATTAGCTTTAGGGGATGGTGAAAGTTAAAGATAATCATATAAAAGCCGGGATTTTTTAGTGGAAAAGGCAGAACAGCAGCGGGACCGATTGCGGTCCCCCCAGCGGGACGGTGGCAACTACATGGGTAATATGAAACCTTTTTATCATTCTTTGGTCATTTTCAGACTTAGAATTAAATATGGGACCAAATGGTCCAAGGAACTTAGAATAACGAACAAAGTTGAATATTTTAAACTGATTGTTTTCTCTCTCTCTCTCTCTCTGAATTTTAACACTTTAATATTTTGAATGTTTTTACGTTTGACAATGTGGCGATTTCAGCTGTTTTAAATAACTTGTTTTATATGTTATTGATCCAATATCTCTTTATGTTTGACTTTATTTTAATAAATTATGTTAATTTTTCGTTTACTGTGTTTTAACATGTTTAAATGTAGAACTCTTCCTCCAAAACCAAGGCCAACCGCTCGGGCCAAAGACCACTTAAACAATAGTGGTCTCCACGCTATCAATACGCAGGGGCTTAACAGATGCCGCGCATAATAATCTGTATGACTTTCCTTTCTATATATATCAAATTCAATTTTTTATGTCTGGTGATTCCTAATTAAATATAAATCCAAGAATGGAATTTTATTTTCTTTTTCCAATTCTACAGTAATCTTCACTAGTTCAATAATTTTAGAATGTATTATTGCAAAAATATCATCAATATATTTATACCAAATCTTATGTTTAGTACCGTACAGGCCACATGGCCTAAAACGAATTTGTTCATGATGATGATGATGGGTATGGTTAGTGATTTTACACTCCAGGTAACCCATAAACAAATCAGCCAAAAATGGTGAAAGTGGATTGCCCATTGACAAACTTGAAACCTGTTTGTAAAACTTTCCATTGTAAGTAAAAATAAGAAAAACACAACATTTATGAGGTGAGTTGTCAAAAAATGTTCTCCGATGAATTTGAACACATTACCTACATAATGTATAATGCTTGAAATAGTGTGTAAATTAAAAACAGGCCACATTAATACCTCTATCTGATCTGGTCAGAGTGGAATCCGAAACAAGTAAAGTAAAGCAGGTAAATTTGAATACACATACAACATAATATGAAAATATAAGGACTTCAGTTCTTTAGAACCAAGTTTTTAATTTTGGTTGAGGTAATTACAACTAAGGGGTTTATAGTCTATTTTCACATCCTTAGTGTTTTTTCAAGCTGCAGGTTTAACTCTAGTTATTATTTCTGTTAATGTTTCCACTTTTTTCCCTCGCAAAATAAAATTAATATAAAGTTAAAGTTTGCACAAGAGGTTAGACACTTGTCAATCCATCTCTAGGTTTAGTTTGCTTCTGGGTTGCTTCATATGGCAAATCAGACCCAGGACGGGTTTCTCTTATTTTCCCCTACCAAAGGCTTCATGTAATCTATTTCAACATCAATTATTGTCATCCTTGTATATTACATATCTATAATAATAGGGGATTCATTTCTTCTCATCCGTACATTGGAGAGTTTACATTACTGAAGTTTTATTTTTTTAAATAGAAACATCTCTGCTTCTAATCTTTTAAATACAGATTTAAATCCTTTACTATAAGTGCGACTGAATGGATTTATAGAAGAGTATATAATTTTTTTCTGCAACATCATATAAAACTTAATGTTACACTAAAGAATATTGACGAAAGTCAATGTAACAAGAATGATATATATAAACCATATACAATTTTTTAAAGTTAATAATATGGTTTAAAATATAAACAAAAAGGAACAATGAAATTTTAAAAAAATAATTTGGTATTCACATCACTCTATCATAGTTTGAAATTCGGTTTTGATCTAAATATTTATTTTTGTGTGGTGCTCTTGACAACATGGGACTACTTAGGCCTACAATGGTAAACAGTTTGCAAAAACTGAATACATGCGTCGATGTGATGCAAATTATTTCTCTTCAATAGCAAGTGTACATTTTGCCTCGAGTCTAAATGATTGATACTGTGTACAATTGACTTGCGTCTTTTACAAAACCCGATATCTACACTTTTTACATAAAATGAGTTTTTGAACTTTTTTTTGGAGATTATGTAGCCACCTTTGTGATGGTTGAATCAGTTTTTCCATAATCGGAATAATGAGCTGTGTACAGATATCTAAAGCTCAGCTGTTTTTTGAAAAACCCGATATCTACATACAAAGTGTTCTATCAAAACCTGATATCTAATGTAAATAATTTATATATCCTACACTGGATGTCAATTTTTGATAAGAATATAATCAATATGATGATTTATGTTGATGAGAAATAGCAGATTAATTTTGCCATCTGGAATAAGGTTTTTGCAGTATTTTCTACTGGAAAGGTGGATTTTAATAAAAGCAATGGACATGAATATGTCTGGTGGACATTCAAGTTCTATAGTAGAAGGTAAAAGAGACAGAAAATGTAGAAGAAGTGATGATGTTCTTAAAAAAAGTGCCACAGTTTTTAATGGGAGAACAACATAAACCAGATATTGATAGTGAACACTGATGAAATCCGAATGATGAACAGAAGTCAAATGTAATATATGAAGCTGGTATACTAAATCAAATCGACATAATAGATAAAAATATATTTTATGTAGGACCTATGATGCTACTCTGTAGAATACTTTCAAAAGCATGATCCCTACTTGGAATTTGAAGTTTTGGTTTATTATACAGCGTATGTTGCACTATGTATAGGGTCGGCGCTTTACGTTTGACGTGATACTGGTTTCACATGAAGCGCATGTTGTCCATCGCTTATATTTATTGGAATTGTCACCAGTTGGTACCACTTATATGAGAAATCGAAATGACCAACTTTCATAATAAATTCCCAAATGTGTTTATAAAAAATGGAAGTATACAAACCTGTCCCTGCTTAAGCTAATGAAATAAATTACGTACATATTATTTAGTAAACTATAAACTAATCTGATGTACACTAAATTGACCCATCGGAACCTAACAAAATGAAGTGAAAAAAATGAACACATTTCTTAAAATATGTTTTGGAATTAATTGAGAATGTTGGTCATTTACGCATATGCCCTGCCATCTGGTGGATTTAATTTCATTAGCGTTCACGCATGTGCACTTCAATTCTAAAGTACTTTAAAATCATCGAGAGGAAAATATCATAATCTGCATACACAAATAAATATGTAATATAATTCTTTAAAAGCCACAGCATCATAAGAATGTTGTATGGAAAATAATAAAACAAATTATTCTTAAGTTCTTAAATAAACATATGACTGATAATACCAAATTTTAGAATACTTCAGATTTTCGCCTGAGCAGTTTTATCACATTTTGATTTTTTGTCTAATGCCACCAGGTTGTCTTTTATGACATTTCTGGCTTTCTCTCCTGACGTTGGTGGAAGTAAGACAAAATTTATGTATATTCATAATATCCCTAAGACACATTACAATATTTACAGCTTTTATTTATTTCTTGACTAAGTTGAAGCCACAATAAATCTTTTCTCTGTACATCTCTGTACTCCTTCATGCTCATATCATACAGAACTCGATGATTTGTAACAAAACTAATCAAAATTTCATCATTAAATTTGCTGAAGTTACAAAATAAGCGCTGTTTTGCTGATATTTTGATATAGAATCTTTGTTTGTTTTTTAGAAATTACACCAATGAGCTTCTGTATTCTTCGGAAACGCCAGCAAAATGTGTCCGAAATTCAAGTAGTTCAAATACATGGCGCATTACGTCAGTGTAGAATTCTCGTGCCACCGCTCTGCATTATAGAGAAACAACATACATTCAAAAACAAGGGGAGTGATTGTAATGGCTTGCACTAGCATTTTGCATCATAGATAAACCAAAGCTTAAGCGATGTATACGACCTTAATTATTATTAGTCACTCAATATAGAGGCGCTATAATTTTTACAAGTCAGCTCACACACACAGCTACTTTATTACTATTGTCATAGTTATGATTATTGAAGGCTGCTAATTCGTGTCCAATGGATCGAACCTTGTCAATTTAATAACATTTTCCGTATGAGTTTCTTTCCTATGAATCCCAAATTCAATTTTATTTGTTTCTAACCAATTTAAGATACAAAAAAAGTGTGTGTTTATTTTCTTGTGTTTCTATGGTAAACTTAATGTTTGTACTCTGTAAATTTAACAATTTTAGGGAATCTTCTACATGTTTTTCTTCTACAATACAAATTATATCATCTACATATCTGCTCCAAAATTTAAACATTGTGGGGTGTGCTTTTGTGATTTTACATTCAAAATCGCTCATAAATAAATTTGCCAAGAAAGGTGATAATGGGTTTCCCATTGAGAGCCCTGATATTTGTCTATAGAAACTCCCATTTAATGTAAAAAAACATTTGGTCAATACATAATTCAGTTAATTTCACATAGTCTTCTCTGATCTCTCTATCTACGTTGTTTTTATTTAACCAGTTGTTCAATATCTCAAAAGTTTTGTGTTTTGGTACATTTGTGAATAATGAAATGACATCAAAGGAGACTGTAGGTTCGATTTCGACTTTTTCTAATTTTTAAACTAATTTTAATGAATTTTCAATCTGTAGACTTTCAAAATTGTTAATTCTTTTATATTCATTATTCAGCCATTTTGAGATTTTGTAGGTTGGTGATCCAATATTGTTAAATATTATTGGCCTCATTTTGTTTCCAGGTTTATGAATTTTGGTGAGTCCATGAACATTTGGGTTTTTTTTTTTGGTTGCTCACTTTTAATTGAAATTTTTCTTTTTTGGTTAGAATTTTAACATTTTTAAGACAGTAATGAACACTTTTCCTCTTTAGGAAAAAGTGTTAAGATATTTTAGAAAAAAATAAAGAACACAAGTAAAAACTCAATTTGAAGAAAAATTTTAAAACACTCAAAGAAATCAATAACAAAATTGTAGTGTACACAAAATCGGAAAAGGGTAACCAAATTATAATTTTAGATAAAGATGATTATCAAAAAAGAATGGAAGAACTTTTGAAAGAAGAAGAGTTTGAAAAAAATCAAGTATGATCCCCTACCCAAAACTATCAAAAAAAGTAGAAAACTGCCTTAAAAAATGTTAAAATTCTAACCGAAAAAAGAACAATTTCAATTAAAAGTGAGCAACCCAAAAAAACCAAACATTCATGGTCTCCCTGAAATTCTCAAACCTGGAAACAAAATGAGGCCAATAATTAACAATATTGGATCACCAACTTACAACATTTCAAAATGGCTGAATTATGAATTTAAAAGAATTAACAGAGGGAAAATTTTCTATAGGATCGTAACAGGCCTTGGCCTAATACTTGGAAGGAAGAAGAAGAAGAACAATTTTGAAAGTCTATAGATTAAAAATTAATTAGAATTAGTTACAAATTAGAAAAAGTGCAAATCGAACCTACAGTATTATAACAATTGATCATACTTAAGAAAAATAATAAAAAATATTAATTATTAATGACACCTAAAGAAATATAGCCTACTAATTAATCATACTTAAGGATATCATACGTAAAGAAATGTAATAATGAATCATATTAAAAATCCATACAAAGGGCTTTACATATAAATAAGTAATAAAAAACAGATAAAATTTTATAATATAATATCCTGGATTGATGTTATAATAAGTGGTTTTCGAAACCAAACCAGGATATTTTCAAGTATGTCAAAATGATTATGAGAGGGCTATGAAAAACACACTTATGTAAGATTATACAAACCAGTAAACAATGGCAAAACATAATTATTAGAGCAAGGAATTATATGAAGAAAATTATACGAAAATATGAAATCATAAAGACAAAATATGAAAATTATGACACAAAAATATTATGAAGCTACTATTTTCTAAACTTTTTACATATATTTATATACATAGGCCCACTATAACTTATAAGTGTACATACCAGCACATAAATGAGACAAACAGAACTTATTTATAGCTCAAGAAATCAAGATATTAACTGTATTTCGATTTTAATTAATTCTGACCCAATATAAAATATATTCACGATCTGAAACAATTTTAATGCATCACGCCATAGTGTAGTTGTATAAGCAAACGTGGTGCAAACAGGAAATTCGTGGGTTTGAGTCTCGATATTGTCAAGATTTTTAGCTGGACCAGACCTCCTGGTGGCATTGTGGACCTGGGGTCGACTCAGATCCTAATGGAAGTGAGTACTAGATGCATGTTCTGGGCACAAATGCAGCCATAAGGCAGATCCGACAACACGGCGGACATCTCGTGCCTATTGTCTAGAAAGTTTGGAGTTTCAACATACCCCAAGGGCCTCCCAAGACTGTAGTGGAATCACTTTACCTTCATAAATAAAAACTGAGAGGTTATATTAATACAATTAATTAATGTACTGAATGATATTTAATTATGAAATCCAAATATATATACAAGAAACAAAACATTGTAACCAAAACAAACAGGTTTCCATTAAATTTGAAGAGAAAAATTCTCACCTAGACCGAGACTTGAACCCTTGGCCAAGGGTCCCGGGTTCGAGTCTCGGTCTAGGCGAGAATTTTTCTCTTCAAATATAATTTATCTTTCAGTGAGAAATGTTAAATCAATAATAAAAACATCAGGTTTCCATTAAATCTAGCAGTAACAAAGTTTAGAACAGGTATAGTTTGGATTATTGCTATTTTTACATTGCATAAATATATTAAATTCCTGGAGATGCAAGTGTAACAATAACATTAAATTTGATGATTTAAAATACAAGTAAACCATTCCAGATGTCATATTTGGAGAAACAAGATGCTAAGTTATTAGTCCATAATTGATTCCAGGGATTGTTTCAGAACTCTCTTTGCAATTAAAGTTGCATTTAATATTGAACTTCAAACATGGTGAAATGTAGTTAAGAATTATTTTAACTTTTTTTTTTTTTTTTTTCATGAAATGGGTCTAACATAGTGTCCATAATCTTGGTCATAATTGTGTTTTGAACAATCCAATTGTCAATTCTGTTTGTAATACACAGAAGTGTTTTTTTCTATATTTTCTGATAGTAAACTATAAGTCCTGTCGGTCAGAATTGTTTTGCACGATGAAAAATGATGCTCAACATCACACGATGTTATGACAGCATACTTGTATCATGCTATATTCGATAGTTTGATGCCCTTACCTACATGAACTTTACTAATTTCACAAAACACTTAAACGGAAATGAGTACCAGACGCTTGTTCTGGGGGTAAAGGCAGCCGTCACGCAGGGCTGATATCAAGTGCCGATTGTCCAGAAAAAGTGGTAGCCTTATCCTCCTACTACCCCAAGGGCCTCTCGAGGCCTGTAGTGGGATTATTTTACTTTACTGCTTTGAGTTTAGCAGCAGTCTTTCCTACATTTAAATGCTGTAATCTGTTCACAAAGTAAGGACTGCTCTCAGGTAGCAATAACGAGTTGACAGCTATTATACCTGACTATAGAATATTCCAACATTGTTTTTCTGCTTAATCATCTAGGCTCATGTTCTTGTCTGGGGATCGAGATTAGGACAAAAACCTCCATATCTTGTTCAGAAGGGATACTGGAAGAATTTTCACCTGTCTATCACATTACACTGTAAAAATTACATAAATACATTTCAAGAAATATTTTAAAGAGTTCCTAAAATTTTTATTGAAAAAAAAACGGGAATTTCAAAGTTGAAAAATATGAAGGAGTATGAAATTTTCACTAAAATATGAACATTTTGCTAAAATATTATAAAATATGAAGTTTTTTGTTGGTCTTGTTTGATTCTACATATCATGTAATGTAAAGATACTTAGTCTCAGTGCTCCCTGACAAATAGTTTAAAACATGAAATTTCATCAAATTCCTCGCTCTAGTGATTATATAAAGCAGTAAATAACTTATACCATTTAGCAATGAAAAGACCAGATTTATTCCGCACGTTTAGACAAACTAGAAAGTTCAGGGAAATCTGAAAAGGCTCAGAGAAAACTGGGGTTCCAACAAATTTGGAAATGAGAAAGTAGAAAAAAAATCACATATATACTCGCGATTTGAGCAAATGGCAGTCTGAAGGCAGGGACAGAAGTATTCATTACAGCTTCCTTTAGGACCATGAATACTTCCCTCTTCATGTGTAAGTATAATTATTAATTCCTCAATATGGTGGATAATAATCAACTTAACTTCAAACATCAAAAGTTTAAGAGAAAAACTAAAAATAATAGATTAATTTGATTAGATGGTAATGGAAAATATACCTTTCTATAACTTAATACTTATAAAATATCAATATAAAAAACTTTAGGACGTAATAAAAGGTTGAAGTTAAATAATTAACTTAACCTCTCAATAAGTAAAACATTTAGACAAACTACAGTTAACTAAATAAGCTCTCTCGTGTTAATAGTAAGGAAGGATTCAAATTAGGCGCACTCAAATATGGCCTAGCATCTTCAACCCAAGCTATGAATGATATTGTGCCAGGTTGAAGTATCTTTCCATTATGACTCCAGGCTGTCATGTGCATGTTGTATCTTTAAATAAAGTCGTTTTGCTGTGCCTATGGCGGTTTCCTATATTCTATGATCATTTAAATGTTCCAGCATACCCGATGTCGTTCATTCCATATCCAACCGGATGCTGCCCGTTAGGTTGTTAAATAGAGACTTTCCACTGTCACGCCCCGATAGCCTCATAACTCATGCTCATAACCGCATAAAGCTACCAGTCAAGCGTCAATAAAATTTATTGAACGATTTTAGAATGGATGGGCCTTTGTGGAAGATACCCTATAACCTATAATCCAGGTTGTAACACTGGCTGGCATTTGGTTGTGGGATATTATATTTCCGAAAGAAACGAACCTTTAGCATCAAAATTAACTTTCCAAAATTCAAATCGGGAAAATTAACATCACAGTTAGTATTAATTTTAAATTGAATATTCTATTTTGTTTTGTTTATCTAGTTATATAGGTGATTGATTAACAGCTAAATACATGAGAGAGGTCAGGAATTTAACTGTAAGTTATTAAGTTATTTTATCTTGAGCAATCATATCTTAAGTGTTAGGAGAGAATAACAGGTTTTTTGACATTTGTGTTTACTGAGAGACATTTTATTTTTTAAGGGTTATATTATATTTGTGTTTTGAAGATATTATGTGGCATTTACAACAAAATGTTACTTTGTTATTTTATGTTTATTGAAGTAAGGGAAATATTTTATAGTTTGTGTTGTGTTAATTTAAGGCAATATCTCGTATTTTAATTTGTGGAAATGTCGATAATTTTCTTTGAGTTTATTGAAGGCAATGTATTGAATGGCATAAAAAAAATTTAGCTCAGGGAAAATGTAACATTTAACGGAATTTCTTGGCGAACGAATCATTCCTGTGCATCTCACAGTTACAAATAATGTAGTAGGGCCTCAAATAAATATCTAAATTACGGGTGTACAAAGAGAAATAGGTTGCACCTGGGGACTCAGATTCAAAAATGGGAAGGTAATGAGGACATTAAAAATGTTGAGGCGATGTGAGTAACGTTGATAAAAAAATGAAAAATACACGAGTTATAATAAATTACCATACTGATCAAATACTCAAACTTCTAAATTCTACCTCTACACAAAAAACAACGTAAATAAATTAAAATTAGGGCAAGGAAACCAACCGAGGAAAAAATATAATAATAATAGATAAATAAATACACTAGTCAAAAAATTAGAGGAACACATGTTTAAACCAAAACACGAGAATGAATGTTGAAACAATTCAATGTTTGATCTTTTGTAAATTATAAATTGAAGATTTATGTAAAATTAGAATAGACATTCAAACAATATTCTCTTGTACAGTATTAACAATACGAACAAGTTATCATTTGTAAAAGAAAACAAAGTGGAAATTTAAGATTTACAATTTTTGGAATCAATGTTTCCATGATTATTTCAACACTCAGTACTAGTGTGTCCTCCGTGAGCCTAAATGACCGCATATTACCTACGAGGCATGCTTCGCAGAAGCCTTTTTACAGAAACTTGTGAGATTCTCTCCCATTCCTCGGTGAGTGCATGTGAATGTTCTTGAAGGTTCTGAGGTACAGCAGGACGCTTACGAACAAGTTTTTCCAACTTATCCCACATATGCTTGGTCGCATTAAGGTCCAGACTGCACGCAGGCCAGTCTATCACCCGAATTTGGCATTCTTGCAGGACATCTCTGCTAGCCTGTGCTGTATGACATCTAGCATTATCTTGCATTAGAAGAAAATTAGGGTCCATACCATAAGCAAAGGGTACAACATGTTGGAGGATAATGTCATTATGAAGATATCAGCATTCATGCGCTGTCGGACAACGATAAGCTCTGTCCGAGACTCAATAGTAATCCCAGCCCAAACCATAACCGAACCACCTCCAAATCTGTCACATTCAATAATTGTGGCTGAATCAAAACATTCACCAGGATGTCTCCATACACTTGTACGACAATCAGAATCTGTCAGACGAAATCTTCATTCGTCCGTGAATAAAACACCCTTCCATTGACGGAGCTGCCAGTTAACATTACTCTGAGCAAATCGCAGCTGCGTTTCTTTGTGCTGGCGTGTTAAACGAGGAGCTTTAAAGGGGATTCTAGACCTCAACCTTGCATTTCTCAGCCTATTTATTACAGTCTGATCAAAAATTTCTGTCCCAGTTGCTATGCGTAAATGATTTTGTTGATCTCTGGCAGTAGATTTTCTTCTGCACAAAGCTGATAAGACAAGAAATCTATCCTGTACGTCTGTAGTCTTTTTCTCATGATCTTGCCCGGGTCTCCTCTTGTATCCACGTGTCTCTCTATATGGCCTCCACAACCTATGGATGACGGAAGGCTGACATCAAGAATCCTAGAGACATGGCGAATGGAACAACCATCTTCAATCAATGCAACTGATGTTTCATTCAGATGTCTCATTGCTCTGTATTAGCTTCAGAGAACACAAAAATAACCATTCCCTACCACAGATTATTCTTCAAACCTGTTTTTAAAAAATAAATCAATACGAACTCACTTTGGTTTCAGCAACTCTTGGAATTTCACTAACATATTCCGAGAAAAATAAATAAAACGCAGAAGATCTTCAATTTGATTTTAAACATTACTTGAACTCAAAACATCTGACTCTCAAAAATTAAATTGTTACAATATTTATTTTGTGGCTTTAGTTTAAACATGTGTTCCTCTAATTTTTAGAGTAGTGTATATCAGGAGCTTAGAAACGTAATTTATTTTTGGACCGACCTGTAATCACGATACTCAGCAAAGAGAATAATGATGTGTTATTTGAGCTTACACGTAAGAGAGAATAACGTTAAGAGATAAACAAAATAAATTAATGACAATTTATAACCAATCAAAAATAACATGACATAAAATATAAATAATAAATTTCGATAAATGCCCTCTAGATGGATTTTGAAGTTGCTAGTGCGAAAAAATAGATATCCATAACTCCATGGAGTGGGACCTTAGATATAAACCAACTGAGATTTAAATGGGGTAGTGATTAATCTCGCTGACATCCGAGGGACTTAGTTAAACGGAGTAGAAACTTCAACGATAGATTTAGAGGCACAGAATGATGCACAGGTATTTATAAGCCCACATGAATGAAATAACTATGGAAATTAATAGCTAATAAACAGCAACATGAACAATCACATAATAATAATAATTAAGTTTAATTTTAACAACCATGGTAGTAATATTAAAACAGCTAATAATCGGCACCATTAAATTAAATACTTAAACCAAGCCCCACATATGGTTCGGTGGAACCACATGGTGACAAAAGGTAACAGATATTTTGGAACTAGCTGGGAAAAGGAGCCAGGTGAATTAAATAATAATTTTAATTAAATCTAACGATTAAAGAGCAACAATAATAATTCGCATGGACAAAACTATGAATAATTTAATAAAAAATGATAATATGATTAATAGTAATAATAAGTTAATAATATAATGCTTTTGGATTGAAATGAATCACGGTGCCTCAAATTACAAAGACAGGATATGAGGCGATTAGCTCAATTACGATACACATTTGAAACGGCCATTGCATCCTAGTATGGTATATGGTAGGCAAGAACCTCTAGCATAATAGGACATTACGGTACTAAAAATCAAGAGATAAGAATAAAAACCAATGCGGACAGAGATCATTATGCACAAATAAAATGGATAGCTATGTGGCTAAGTTTAAATGAGATTAATCATAATAAAATTCGAGAGATAGTTAAAATGAAGCATGCCAGAATAACACAAATATAACAGTAAAAAATAACACTAATACAATGACTAATATTACTAATTGAGGAGAAGATAATACTACCAGTAATCCATAATAATAACACTACTAAATATAGAAAATAAAAGAACAAGGATTACTTAAACAACAACTGATCTAAACAAAAAAAACACAATTTTAAACTGAAAGAATGCATGTGTAACCCCCCCAAATAACAATAAAAATGACAAATAATGATAATAATAGAATAAGAGCGAACTACCAATATTAATTATAACAGTAATAGGACGAGAGTGGAAAACTACCAGTAATAATAATGCAAGTAGTAATAATGGTATTAAGAGAACAGGAAAAGAATAGCGATATAATAATTTTAGAAAATTGGGCTCACCTAAGGTACATACGGACCCATAGAGAAGATAGTAGCTTAGAGAAATAATAATATGGGTACTTACCATCATGAAAGAATGCTAATGTGTGCAGAAGTGTGTCTTTACATTGTAGCCATCCTCCATGTTGAAATTCATGTGATAAAGAAGTCAATTTATTTACTTTGAACTTAAGTACCTTATAATGCGAGGGGCCTGTAGGCTAAATGTCTCTCTAACAAATGTAATTGTTACGCGCGCGCGTCTGTTAAGCCCCTGCGTATTGGTAGCGTAGTTCCCTATTGTTTAAGTTGACTTTGGCCCGAGCGGTTGGCCTTGATTTTGGAGGAAATGTTCTACAATTAACATAATAAAAAAACATAGTAAACGAAAAATAAACATATTTATTTTAAAGAATACCAAACATAACGAAAATCAACTCAAAAAAACACTGTTATTAAGATCAGCTGAAATCGCCACATTGTCAAACGTCAAAAATATTCTGTTACTAAAATGCTAATAGTTAGAGAGATATCCATTATTTTTAAAATATTCAAGTTTGTTTCATATGCTAAGTTATTCGGACCATTTGGTCCCGTATTTGATTCTAAGTATTAAAATGACCAAGGACATGATAGATGACAATACGTTACCCATGCAGACGCCACCGGCCCGCTGGGCCCTCCTGAGGGGACCGCACTCAGTCCCGCTGCTGTCCTCTCTCTCTCCCAGACACTCTTCTTTATACATATCGAAAAATCAGATAATCTATCCTACCAGTCCCAGCTATCATGATGTCATCTTTAGTAACAATTCCACATCTAAGGTCAGGATGATGCAACTTGGGTTTGACAAGGCATCACTATTCCTACTTTGACCCTATGATAACAATGTTTGGTTATCATGAAGTGTTTGAAATTTGATTACAAATTTCCTAACTACAAGTTTTTCTTACCAGGAATTATTAACTATATTAATAGAATTATATTCCATCTTTTGTCTTTATTTTTTATGATATCTGAAATTAGGCTTTTGTATTTGTAATATTCCCCCCTCCCTAAATAAGACTGTAGGGTTGAAAAACCGAAAGTCTTTTTTCCTTACAGGATATCTCTCACCTCTCGGGGGTTGGTCCTGACATTTATCTTTCAACTTAGCTTTACGTGGGAGTGGAACTGACGTCGTCAATTGGCGATTCCATCTGTCCTGGAAGTATTTTGTTCTCATCCTAAGAAGTTAGATCGTCTTGTAATTTGCCCGAATACCTTTAATTGCGTCGAAATATCGCCAGATCCGTTTACTTAGTGAGAACACCATACTTAAAAAAAAAACAAAAATCACAATATAGCAAGCCAACATGCCTGAGCATTGTTTCAGAAAGAAAGAAAAAAATAATGTTTATTTGCTGAAAAAAAAAACAAAAATATTGACTAAAAAAGATTCTTTTTGTCTTCATTCTTCTTCATTATTTAAACCTTCGGTGGTTTCTTTTGGAACCGACGCACTTACACTGTTATCCAATATCCGACGCACTTTATCACATTTCATTACTTTGTTAAGTACGTCGACGTTTTCCCCCCTTTTCTTTTGTTATTCACTCTGACAGTTCTATTCCGTGAACCGGATCATTGATAAAAAATTATAAAACTGTGGTGTCTGTTGTGGCCAGCTTGGAGGTCAGGTTTCGTGTCTGCTCACCGCGATGGAGGAGGCAATGTCCTAATGCTCGAGGTCGTTGTTCGGTTTCAGCTGCCGTGGGTCCAGGTAGGCCTCTTTTTGTCATGCCTAGTTTCTTTAATCAAAACCCAGTTAGGTCCAAGGAGAACTTGTGAAAGGGTTGATAGGAATCAATCTTGACGTGGAGTTTGTTTTCCTAACTCTTCTATAGGACAAAATTGGGCTGAAGGAGGTTAGGCCAAGGTTGGCGTTGGAGAAGGTTGTTATTATTTTATAATGCCTGGGTTTGGTTTTTACTGCTAATGAGGTGTTTTGTCTCAGCTGGTTGCGAGTCTGGATATTCATCCATCTCATGCTCCGCCTCGAGATGTGTGTTGATCCTGGCAGCTACCCTGCGTCATTAGATGTACAGGGTGTGGTTGGTCCGTGCAGCGTTATGCTGCCCTCGTCCTCAGATGTATAGGGTGCTCCGTGAGTCTGGCCATCTTAATCTGCCTCCCATCATGTGGTGTCGTGGTGGTGGCCGCAGTCCAAGCGTGAAGCTGCAATCTTATGCATATGGCATTAAAACTTGGGAGGATAACTATAACATTGATTATGGGTTTGGTGCTATCCCGTACCACATGGGTCCGTACCCCCCCCCATCACCTTTGGTCATTTTAATTTAACTTTATTGCTTAGAGGCTTCATTTTCAGCCATCATATCTTCGTTATTATATTAGACGTTCTGGCTTTAGATTTCTTTGTTATCTACATGTATCGTTTAGTTTGGTGCACCCATGTTCCTATTTGTCCCTTATAGCTAGCCTCAAGTTGCAAAGGAAATGCTCTTATGTTTTTGGTCTTATGATTTCTCATGAATCATTTATGCCCTTATTGCAATTCAGGTTTTACTAGGTTCAAAAATTGTCAGTATCTCCCTGTATTTTACCGCTGGTTTTCACTTTCCATTGCTTGGATAAAATTTCAATTTTGCCTTTCCTACTCTAGAGCCCTGGGTTCGACCGAGTGTGCTCGCCTACACATAATTCGCTAGGGCTTTAAGATGTAAATACTTCTTAGTACGATTATGTAACCTGAATTCCGTCTATCATTCCCTCGTGAGGTCCTGATTGTGAGAGCATTTCCTTTCTTTAATCCGGGATGCGTCTTGCATCTTAACTTCTCGCTTTTAATACATCTGTCGATATCCCGTGTTACAGCCCACAGAGTTAACTTAATAAAAAAATGCGTCTGAATGGTGTTGTTTCCTTAAGTCCTTCCGAATTCGTTCGGCAAAATTTCCTTACGCCCTTCCTGATTCGTTGGCAATATTTCCTTAATCCCTTCGGCAATATTTCCTTAAGCCCTTCCTGATTCGTTGGCAATATTTCCTTAATCCCTTCGGCAATATCTCATCTGGTTTCCTGAATCTCTGTATTTAATTTCCTTTTCATAACTCCCGAGTATGCGTGGACTTTATTCCGTGTCTTGGGTCCCCTCTTACCTATGGGTTTAACCTCTCCCTTTTTATCTCTTATCCTTTGGTTTCCTTTTAATTTCCATTTTCGTTCTTAAGTTAATTCCTGATCTCATACGTGTAGACTTATTCCCTACCTTACATATGGTTTAAACCTCTAAGTTCATGTCCAACCCTATGTGTTTAACTTCTAATTTCTGGCACTTTCTTAAGTGTTTATCTTTTAATTTCTTGTATTACCCTGTGTGTTTAACCCCTAATTTCCTGTAGAACCTTATGAGTTTAACCCCTAGTTTCGCGTACTATCTTTATGTGTTTAACCTATAATTTCCTGAGATCTCCTTTCTCTGTATTACCGTATGTGTTTATCTTCTAATTCCGTGTATTATCCTTACGTGTTTATCTTCCATTTCCATGTCTACCCAATGTGTTTAACTTCTATTTTCCCGGTATTACCCTATGTGTTCAATCCCTAATTTCCTGTAGTACCTGTAATAATCCCACTTTCTTGATTTACTTATGTGTTTAACCTCTCTTCCTACTTGCTTGTATTACTTATGTGTTTAACCTCTCTTTCTACTTTCTTGTATTACTTATGTGTTTAACCTCTCTTCCTACTTTCTTGTATTACTAATGTTTTTAACCTCTCATCCTACTTTCTTGTATTACTTCTGTGTTTAACCTCTCTTCCTACTTTCTTGTATTACTTATGTTTTTAACCTCTCTTTCTACTTTCTTGTATTATTTATGTGTTTAACTTCTAATTTTCATGTACACCTATGTGTTTAACCTCTAAATTCCTGAGATATCCTTTTATGTATTTCCGTACGTGTTTAACTTCTAATATTCTGTACTCCTTATGAGTTTAACCTCTTTTGTATGTAATATCCCTACTTAGGTCAATCTGTCTCTCTTGGCTCTACTCGTCGATCGCACAATCGTAATATCTATGTGTTTCCCTTAGTATTCTCATCTAGTGTCTCAACGTTTCTGACGTCCCTGACTATTATTCATTGTTTCCTCGTTAGGACCATGTTCTATGTGTGCGTACGGCTTTCTTATTGCGGTTTCCTTTCCTGCTTTTCTCTAACCACCGGTGGCCTCTTTTTTGTTTCCCTGGCATCATTATTTTGTATTTTCTTAGAAAGCCTGTTGGTGCCTCAACGTCCGCTACTGCGTCCAGAAGGGAATTAAATCCTATCCTCCCAGACGGGGTCCGTCTCTTGCTCACCTCACTTCCTAACTTCGGGTTTATTAGAAACTCTGTTGGTTCCTGAACGTCCGCTACTGCGTCCAGAAGGGAATTAAATCCTATCCTCCCAGACGGGGTCCGTCTCTTGCTAACCTCAGTCCCTAATCCCGGCTATGTATCCTTGGGGTGGGTTAGCCAATTCACCTTGCACGACCATGAAGACCAAGAATGGGCTCGACCTCCGACAACGGTGACTCGGTTATCCCTTGCACGACCACGAAGTGGAGGCCGGGATGCTCCCATCTTCGTCAACAGTGACTCGGTTCCTTCCTAACTCCACCCCTCTCATCTTCGCGATTCCTGTCTCGCTATTTATCCTGTCGGGTGAGTCAGCGAATTCACCTTGCACGACCATGAAGACCAAGAATGGGCTCGACCTCCGACAACGGTGACTCGGTTATCCCTTGCACGACCACGAAGTGGAGGCCGGGATGCTCCCATCTTCGTCAACAGTGACTCGGTTCCTTCCTGACCCCACCCCTCTCATCTTTGCGATTCCTATCTCGCTATTTCTGTCGGGCGAGCCAGCGAATTCACCTTGCACGACCATGAAGACCAGGAATGGGCTCGACCTCCGACAAACGGTGACTCGGTTATCCCTTGCACGACCACGAAGTGGAGGCCGGGGTGCTCCCATCCTCATCAACAGTGACTCGGTTCCTTCCTGACACCCCTCTCATCCTGCTGCCTCAGGACATTAACCTTAGGGAGAGCCTTTTTGAACTCATGGACGCCGCCTCATCGGAAAAGTGGATTTTATCCTAATCTTTTTGATGGGGTTCCCCTATCGCTCTCATCTCTCCCTAAACCCGGGTATCATGACAGTTTTCCGTGGGTCTCCTTGCCCGTAATTGTATTGTGCTTTCATTTGTTCCTATGTTTCCTTATTATTAATTCTCCGATGCCTATCATTTCCTAAACAACGATGTTCCTTATGGTCCCTAACGTCAGTGCCAAGCCGGCAAGGTTTTATGGCCAGTGCCCCAAGATCATTTTGGAGTTCTCTGTCTCTAGATCATGTCATAACGGGGGTGCCCCACCTTCCGACTTGCACCTGCCTAGCTTGTTGGCGAAGTGTTCAGGCAACTCGCCAAATTTTCGAGGCCAAAACCTCTCCAAAAGGGTCCTTAGTCCTTCCCAACTTGTATCCCTGTGTGCGACTATGTATAAGTTTCATCTCTGTGTGTATATTTCTCATGTTACCTAGCCTGGATTGACCTAAGTTGTATCCTATCCTTTTACCATTCTTCGTAGGCCTCAATATGAAGAGTCTTAAGCGATCTAGTTTTCATCTATTATCGTAATATGTCATATCCCATGTGTATGCGTGTCTACTACTCGACTGGTCACTAGTCCTAACTGACATGGAACAAGGCTCGCAGTACAAGAGAGTCTAGGCGCCATTAGGCCCTCCTAACTTTACGAAGCCAGTCCATCTCAGCAGGGTCCATTGCCTGCAGAGTGTATTATTTGTTGTGTCATACTCAGTAATAGTATTTTGTGTATCCCTTGGGTTCCCATTTGAAATTCCACTTTTCTACTAGATCGATTAAGACACCCACTATCGGTGAAGTATCCTATCCTTCATCTTCTAAAGTGCTCTGGAAATAAATTAATTTGTCTTCGATCGTTTCTGTATTTCAAAAGGTGTATAAATTTTCCTAAGTCCCCAAGTCCTTCTTCCGTTCTCTTTCGTAATACGTATATTTTTCCTCAAACCAAGTTGGATAATGCACATCCTCCCTTCTTAATCTGAACTATTGCTACTACTGATTTCTTGTTAAAATAATTTCTACCCTCCGTGTTGGCATAACTCCTGTTTAATTGATCCTTTCATTCGTCTTCCACTATAGGCTCAACATACTACGTGCCTCTAACTGGACTGTTTCCACGTTATCGTCTCGCGGATTAGCCTGCTACTTATCCCGGAACCCATTCATACTTAAATGAGTCCTAATTGCTAAAAATGAGATTATGG
This sequence comes from Diploptera punctata, assembly GCA_030220185.1. Classification (NCBI taxonomy): domain Eukaryota; kingdom Metazoa; phylum Arthropoda; class Insecta; order Blattodea; family Blaberidae; genus Diploptera; species Diploptera punctata. Next base: position 29,991 of record JASPKZ010007481.1, read on the forward strand.
TTTTCCGTTATCCTTCCTTTTATTCATAAACATAAGTGTTATTCCTGATAGTTCGCTCTTATTCCATTATTATTATTATTATTATTATTATTATTATTATTATTATTATTATTATTATTATTAATTACTTTCTTGGTGGTTCATTATTATTATATTTTTATTAAGTTTTAGGATCCTCATTAGTATTAATAGCTCGATCTATCTGGTCACATCCCATCAATCTCACGTGGATATCATAAGTAGTCTCTAGCGTCCTACCCGTTCTCGGCTTGAGGGTTATTTGTCGATATTTGGTTGTCAAGTATCCTAATTGTCACCCCCCAAAAAAAACATGATACAGCCGAAAAGAAAATATTTCTGGGAATAAGTCTACCCTTCCTTTATTACTTCTGTAAGCATCAGTCTATCCTTCTGTTATCATTTCTGTAAGCATCTTGTTTCTACCTTCTGTTATCATTTCTGTAAGCATCTTGTTTCTACCTCCCCTCCGTAATCCTCACTAGCGGAGCTCTATGATTATGCCCAATCTCCATTCCCCTTTCCTATTCGAGCACTCTCTCATTTATTTCAGAATTCCTATTCCTTCCGTTTCCGAAACCTTAATCTGAATTACGGATCAAGTGAGTCCTCCCTTAATTGCGCTAGCCTCCTTGACTTGACTCATGATTTAGAAACGTCTCACATTGTAGTCGAAATTTTCACAGAATGCGCCCGCCGGCATTGTTGTAAATCTCTCAACACCGCATGAGAGGTTGATAAAAATTTATTTTAAGTTATTATTTAACCTGAAGTTCGGTCGTCTTCCTTTCCATGAGTCTAATGTTATTTCCCTTTTGGGGAGGCGGGTGGTCCCTACTTGGTATTATCTTGCGCTAAATTTCCATTCCCCGCTTTGTTCGATTTCTCTATAATTTCCCCTAAGGTTCCATGCCTCTTTCTCATTCTCTTGGTTTGGAAACTAGAATCTACATCCCTAATTAGGTGCGTTTTTATTTTCGTGATTGCGATAATTCTCCATTCCCCTCTATGCTCGAGTTCTCGGTTATTTCTCCTAAGTGTTCATTCCCCTTGTCCATTCTCTCGGTTTTCAAATCTAAAATGCCTTTTATTGCCTATATATGCCACTTTATCTGGTGTTAATGTCATGGGTCTTTATTTAAGGTACGTTTTCAGATGTCTAGAAAAAAAATTTATTTCCCTGGAAATGTATCTAGTATAATTTTTGTTCATATTCCTAAGGCAATCGGTTTTGGAGTCCTTATCTGTGTGGTTAATCTAACTATCACCAAAATAAACACATTCCAGAGCTTTGCTGAATTTTATCGCTATGTGACCTCCTAGGACACTCCGTTTTCGTGCAAGACGTGTCTCAAAACACAATATCTATCGAGATGGCGATTTCCCAATTTTCCACGCTGGTGAGTTCATATCTATTATTCAGAAAACTCCTATTTTCCCTAATATTACTATTATTTTATTTGTCATCCAAACTTTTCCATTATCTCGCATTATGAAGGTATGATTTGTATCCGAACTTCGTGTGATGATTAGTATTATAGTGTGTGTTTTATTATTATTAAATTTAAATCACTCAGTTAGTAGTTCTTTCTGGTTTAAGTCTACTTCTCGATTTTTAACTGAAAACGTTCCTAAATATAATATGGGGCTCGCCATACTATCATATAACCCAGAATACATTTCCAGCGCAAATCGGGATTATTTGCCTCATGCCCTGTCTTGTTAAAGTCGCACGGTAGGCGGTTGTAACTTTAATCGGTTTTAAAATTTCTTCGATATATTTAGTATGAATATTTATTTCTACTAGCATAGTGGTTAAAGCACCGCGCTACAAGCCGAAAGTTGGGGGTTCAAGCCCCGGTGTGTTTTTAGGATTCTTTTCCTAACCTAAACCTTCTGGCGGCACTATGGCCCTGGGGTCGATTCAGCCTCTAACTGAAATGAGTACCAGACTCTTGTTCTGGGCAAAGGGCGGACGTCACGCAGGGCTGATAACCCGGCTGACATTAAGTGCTGATTGTCTAGAAATATTAGGAGCCCTAACATTTCCGTCACCTCAAAATCTCCGGTAGGGGTGATATGTTACTTTAAATGTTACTTCATATTTCACGGCTATTACTCTATTTACAAATCCTCCGATTTTTACGTTTTCCAACTCCCTAACTATGTTCCTGCTAGTTTTCGGTTATTCTTTTTGTAATTAAATTTTTTTTTATAGTTTTATTATTAGAATAATGGTTAATTTATTTTCCCAATATAAATCATTCATTGCAAGTCATAACGCGGTTCCTCGAGCCTCACGTGGGCCAAGATTAATTACCTAACTAGCATTGGTGCAAAGGTCCCAGCGTGGATGCGCGAGTTGTTACATGGAGACTTAAATATTAATCGAGTTATTTTCCTTGTATTTATGTCAATAATATTTTGATTATTAGCCTGAATATAAGTAGAATTTTATTTGACTGAAGTGGATAGAGTTAGTTTCCTACGGGGTGGCTGTAATGTTTAATATAGACTCCGTTAGAAGGCTCTGTAGTCATCGTGGCCATTTTGAAAAACAAAACACAAATATAATAGACGTTAGCCAACTTCCTAGTTCTTTATCCAAAAAAACTACCTAGTTAATAAACCATAAATTAATTTTTCGTATCCCATCTCTATCCAGATATCCAAGATCGCGTTTTACGTGAATATATATATATATATATATATATATATATATATATATATAAATGAATGTTTACATAGTGCAAACGTGGTATGAGTGCATTCGTGGCGTAAGTTCACGATGTGTCCGCCATCTTGTCTGCTTAAATCTATTACCCTCTTCCAAAAATATAAAAGTTCAATATAACAAAAATTTCCCATCTAGTGGCGTGTAAAGCAACCTATGATCCCTTGGGCTTATCTCTCGTGGTGATGCTTTCAGAAATGATTTATGTATACATGTGATCGTGCCACGTCTTACCGATAGACGAAATAATAAAATATTGGCCGGGTGGGAGTACACAAGCTTTTTTTTTTTCTACCCACTTTAAGAGTATCTAATTACAATAATATTATATAAAACACTATATTAAACGTATTATCACTTCATTATTTTACTTGTACTTACTTACTTACTTACTCACTGGCACTATCGAACCCGTAGGTTCATGGCCGCACGGACTATGAAAATAAAGTGGAACTATTTCCTGTCATGTCCCCATCAGTTATAAGAGTCCTTACTTCTAACCAGCGAGAAACTAACAATTTTCAACTTTTAACCAACGATATGCCACAAATGAGCACAATGTGTATATTTAATCATGGGATTCATTTCTATGTACCATATCTATGGTTTTCAACGGACTTATCTTTTACTTATTTAACCGCGTAAAATAATAAAAAGGACGTTCCCTGGATTTTACCTACGTTAGAGTAATTTATTTGTTACAGTAATTGATTTAGGCTTGGCTAGTTTTTAGGTTCCCTGCGTTTTAAATGTGATTTGATACGTAAAATAAATTACATCTCCATTTTTGTTACTCTATGAAAAATTCAAAATGTCGGGCGATACCATGTTAAATCATATTTCCACTACTTCATTTCGTGTTAATTATACATATTTAAACAGCGGTTACATCTCTTGGCAAAAATGATTCAAAATGATTCATTAACACATTACAATACTTTAAATTACATCAAAAATGGCACAAGTCGCGTAAGAAAAAAACTTGTCTTGTACCACCCCACCAAAATATTGTCATTATACACAATTATTAGCATTGGATGAGATATTGCCACACAACAAAAACTAAAATTATAACACTCTACAAAAAGAAATATCATAACCTAGGTTAACAAAACAAAACAAAAAAATATCCTTCACCTGAAAACACCAAATTAATTCATAAACCTTAGGTATATCAAAAAATCAAGTTCTAGAATGAAATTACATATAGCCTAGAAAAAGTAATGCACAATATAAATGTCTGCCTATTAAGAAAACAACACCTAAAAAAAATGATCAACAACACCAATTTGTCTTATCCAAATATTTTACCCATTGTAAAAAAAAACCTTAATTATGCCTAGAAAATAAAACAATTATTGAAAAAACATCAATACCAAAAATATAACCTAAAAACAGCGATATATTCAAACTTTACCCAAATATTAGATCCCCAAAAAAATAACATAACCTAAAGCCAAATAATAATGTCCCAAAGTTGAATATTTTCTGGTTTCTCTCTGTTTTTAAAAGACGTAGTTTATTCAATGTGACTCTTCTCTTCCAAATTGAAAAAAACATATAAATTTTTACTGTATGTGAATTGAAGTTTTAATTTGTGGTCTAAGGTTCGATATCTTTTATTCGTGACTATAATAATAAACTTATTTTCACGAATATCCCACCGCTAGTTCACCAGAATGTTACGCGCGCGCGTCTGTTAAGCCCCTGCGTATTGGTAGCGTAGTTCCCTATTGTTTAAGTTGACTTTGGCCCGAGCGGTTGGCCTTGATTTTGGAGGAAATGTTCTACAATTAACATAATAAAAAAACATAGTAAACGAAAAATAAACATATTTATTTTAAAGAATACCAAACATAACGAAAATCAACTCAAAAAAACACTGTTATTAAGATCAGCTGAAATCGCCACATTGTCAAACGTCAAAAATATTCTGTTACTAAAATGCTAATAGTTAGAGAGATATCCATTATTTTTAAAATATTCAAGTTTGTTTCATATGCTAAGTTATTCGGACCATTTGATCCCGTATTTGATTCTAAGTATTAAAATGACCAAGGACATGCATGATAGATGACAATACGTTACCCATGCAGACGCCACCGGCCCGCTGGGCCCTCCTGAGGGGACCGCACTCAGTCCCGCTGCTGTCCTCTCTCTCTCCCAGACACTCTTCTTTATACATATCGAAAAATCAGATAATCTATCCTACCAGTCCCAGCTATCATGATGTCATCTTTAGTAACAATTCCACATCTAAGGTCAGGATGATGCAACTTGGGTTTGACAAGGCATCACTATTCCTACTTTGACCCTATGATAACAATGTTTGGTTATCATGAAGTGTTTGAAATTTGATTACAAATTTCCTAACTACAAGTTTTTCTTACCAGGAATTATTAACTATATTAATAGAATTATATTCCATCTTTTGTCTTTATTTTTTATGATATCTGAAATTAGGCTTTTGTAATTGTAATAGTAATACACTATTTTAGGATATCAGGTCACAGCTTGAGGGAAGCTAAGCAGCCATGGAATTAGCAATAGAAACTGCATTTGAATGTGTTTATTTCCAAAAGTAAAATTTAGGTCACCCAGATGGATCTCAACATAGATTATTATCAGGTTTAGAACTTCGAAAACAGAAAAGGAAATTACCTCAATTGTTTGGCTATGACCATAAATTTATAATAAATTACCATTTACATGCGACTAAATTACAAGTTTCAACTTATCTCCTTGTTGACCACAAGACAGCAAAATTGAAAACTGTAGTGAATGATCAGGTGCTAGAAGTTTGTGTTCTCAGACCTCAAATGGGATAAATAAATAAATAAATAAATAAATAAATAAATAAATAAATAAATAAATAAATAAACCTTTTAAAATAAGCAATATTATCCCAACATTCAAGCACATCATGAATACCTCAAAACTTAATCTTGTAACCCAACAGGAATGAGGTCCAAGTGGAAAACGGTTAGGGCAACAATGCTGATAGGGATTACTAACAACATAAAGGACTCGAGGAATGACAACAGTTACCAGATCGAAGGAGAAAGTGACGTGTTTTAGCAAATAACTTATGTAAAAGTCGTTTTAGTAAAAGCGAATGGAAGAGGAGCATGGAGAATTAGAACAAATAAGAGAGAACTCAAAATTGTGAAAAATGCAGATATTAGTAGGATAGACATGAATGAATTTTTAGGAAATAAGATGCATGCAGAAATGATTGGAAACAAATTGACTTATTCCCTTAAATTTAAAGGATGGAGTTTAGGATAATTGACCAATAATGGGGTGTCTTATCCGATCTAGTAGAGGGTGATATTTCGAAAGTTGAGAACCCAAGGGCTACACTAAATATGATTTTAATGAGAATTACACAGCAATTAATACACTCTACTGGTAGTGACTTTTTACTGGAATGGACGGGCTTTGGAAAGGATTCGGAGTATCTAAAGGCACCAAGGCTTTCTTATAACCTGCATGCCTCGTTCAATGTCTGTAAAGGGCTAGTGACCAGATGAGGAACACATATGGGATTTGGAAATTATTATGATAGTATATAAACACTAGATCGCTTTAAGGCTCTCCATATTTGGGCCCACACATCACTCGGAACCATACAAGGATAGAAATAAGACAATAGACTGCAACTTAGGTCAATCTTGGCTAAGTGGCATTAGGCAGACAACCACACAGTAAAAACATAGGAAGCAATCGCACAAGCAGGGAAGACATCATACCTTGAGGCTGGCCTAGCATATGCTACAGCCACTGGGGTATGGATGTGATGTCAGCATGAAGATGAGAGAAACACAGAATCAGGATAGGAAGGAAGAGAGAAATAGTGAGAAAGTAAGGGATTGTGCAAGTCGGAAGGTGGGACACCCCCATAATGACATGATCTGTAGTCACAGACCTCCATAGTGATCCAGGGACACTGACCATAAATCCTTGCTGGCTTGGCACTGTCGTTAAGAACCATAGCGAACAACAGTACGAATAGAGATTTAGGCATCAGAGAACGAATAATAAACGAGAACACAGAAGCAATAACGGATAGTGAGACCCACAGAAACAGCTGTGATACGTGGGATTATGGAATGATGAGGGCAATAGTAGGATCACCATTAAAGAATATAGGATCAAATGCGCTCAGTTGATGAGGCCGTCGTCCGATGAGTCCAACAGGCCCTCCCTAATAGTGACATTGAAGACAATTCTGAGGCAGCAGAATTAGAGAATCAGAATGGAAGTGGGGTAGAGGGGAATAGGGACCCGGTTGATGGAGTTGGGGTATCTCCTGCTTTCGTCTTGAGGCAGATGCTCCTCGAAAGTCGGGACCCAACCTCTGTCAATTTTGGCAGATGCCCGAAGTCCCCTCCTGCTTGCCAAGGGAGATTAATGAAGTAAGGAATACAAGGAGAGAGGTAGACAGAAATAGGGACCCGGTTGGTGGAGTTCAGATTTCTCCTGCTTTCGTCTTGAGGCAGATGCCCCTCGAAAGTCGGGACTCAAAGGCGGAAGTAGGGACCAAATTCTCTCAATATTAGCAGACGCCCAAAGGCCCATCGAAGACCTCTCAGAAAACGTTATGATGCCAGGAAACCCACCGGTGGTAGGAACGAGTGGAAACCAGAGATAGAAACAAAGCAGAAGGAAAACGATACACGTGGAGATAGAATATGGTCAAAACGGAGAGACAATAAATGCTAGCAAAGGAACATCAGAAACACTAGTGCACCAGAGGGATCACAGCAATAGTTGGGGAAACACACATACACACTACGCGATTGACAAGTAGAGTGAAGAGAGACAGATTGACCCAGGAAGGGAGATTACATAAAATGAGAGGTTAAACATATAATGGTAGTGTAGATAAGTTAATGCAACATAAGCAGTCTAAAGTAAATTAGGAATCGACCCAAATAACATAAAATGAAGGAAATCCCAGAAATAAGGAGTAGTAAATGGCACAAAAATGAGGGGTTAAACACATATGTAAGATAGGGAAACAATCAGGGAATATGTCTATACGAAACGAGAATGTAAAACGAGATGTTAAACCCATATGTAAGATAGGGAAACAATCGGGGAGTAAGTCTATACGAAACAAGAAGTAACGAAAAACTTTGTTAAACCTTCATCAGTTCAGTTATGAGGTATTGCCAATTAAATTAACATGTTAGGGATGACACCATTGTCAGAGATGAAAAAATTTGGATAGAGAAGTCATCTATTTTAGGATGTAGCAAGGGAAATATTGTCATCTATTTTAGAAGGTTGGAAGGAAATAAGATGGAAATGAAGATGCAAGAGAGCATCAAGAATAGAAAAAAAATAATAATAGGAAAGGAATGCTCTCAAACTCAGGACCCCAAGGGAATGTTGACAGCAATTCAGGTTGTGTGATATTAATATATATTTGTGAAGTTTAAAATTCGGTACTAAATAGTATTTGCATTTGCATGATGAACATGTAATATATGGTTATTTCGATGAATAGTGTAGACGAGCGCACTATATCGAACCCAGGACTTTATAGGAAAAGGAGCAGAATTAGAAAACCATCAGAGCAATGAGAATTTTTCAAAACTGTAATGATATGGTAGGATTAACCGAACTGAGCATTTGAAATATGTGAACCCAGTGAAACCTGAATTGCTGAAACGCTAGAGATGATTAGGACATGGATAACCCGTGAAGATGACTATGCAAAGATTTTATAGACATAAGAACATTTTTCCTTTCCAGTAAGGTCTAGCTAACAAAGGTATATATAAAACATATGATACAAGTATAGATATATGCATATAAATAAAACATATATAAGAGTGATAAGAATGTAAATAATGATAGTATAAGGTGGAGTATAACTATAAGAGTCTAATACCAGGACTTCTAGAAAAGACAGGAGTTCAGATTGAGTAATATATAACACAATTAATGTATAATTCTAGTGATAGGTGCATCTAAAAAGTTGCAAGCAAAATGGCTAAGATTGTTTGATAACATCCAGCGTGGCAATCAGTACCATCGACAGAGTGCAGGCGAGCCCACAATGTCAAGGAAGGGCTCAACTGCAGCATAGAGTATGAAACATTTAGCGAGCAAAATTTAATATTACAGATTGAATTAATAACAACCAGATCTAGGGATCGGTGTAAGTCTACCAAATGTAAAATGACCAACCTGAATACCTGTCTCTACACTAGTTGCAGGCGATAAAGCCTAATCCAATATACATTATATATATATATATATATATATACAAGTTAGGATCAGAAGTTTATAAATAAAGTAAGGAAAACAATACGATTGATCGATATCAAGGAAACTGGGATGGGACATTTGTATGATAACCAGAAAGATACCCAGGTGAACGGAAAATGAAATTAAGGGAGGAATAGTAATTGCAATTATAAAACTTCCAGCAAAAGGTTCTCTAAAGCACATGTAGAGGGAAAATCAAAGGAGCAAATGTAGCAAATTGCATGACAGAAAAGATATCCACCAGATAGGAGTTAATAATTATACTTAAGAGAACCAAAAAGAGGCACTAAACACCTGCCCGGAACAAGTACACTACATCAACCCTCCCAGTGAACTCTATCAGATCTAGCCAAGATTTTCAGACAGGCAAATACCAGTCTCCATGCCAGGGCCTGTTGCAAACCCTGTGCATCTCGTGATGGAAACAACAGGCATAGATAAACTTACAGGAGCTGCTGCACATCCTCGCACATCTCGTGATGGAAACAACAGCTATAGATAAGCTTCCAGGACCTGCTGCACACCCTTGCACATCTCATGATGGAAGCAACAACTATGAATAAGCTTCCAGATCCTCAGAGAACCAGATGAAAGGAGGCTGCTACAGCTAGAGATAAAATTATCTCAATCCTCAGACAACCAGACGAAAGGAGACTGCTACATCAAGGGATAAAATAGCTCATGCAGAAAAGTCAATCTCAGCCAACCATAAACCCTATATCTCCAACAAACATCAACCCTAACCTATTCTCCGGCATACCCTTGATTTCACATCCATAAAATGACTTACAATCCAGAAAATCAAGCAAAGCTAAAAAAAAAAAAAAAAAAAAATTGATAAAGAAATTCCATTAACACCTTCCATTAGATCTCCATGAAACCTAATTCAAATGACTGGATTTGCTCAAGGCCATTACCTAACCTACAAAGGTCTGCTTTTAACTAGAGCGGCTGGACATGATCCATGACCGCGCTGCAACAACCAGCCATTACTTCAAATGATGAAGAAGAAGACACATGGATCCATGAGATCTCGAACCCGGTATTACAAGCAGGAAGGACAGCAACAACTCCATCAGCAGGTAACAGCGAGTCTAGAGTGAAATAAAAGTGATAACAAACCTTATGCAAAGTGGAAGTAAAAACAAAATGTAAAACAACGAAACAAGTGATGGACATTAGAGCAAAATAATAGTGTAATGAAAACAAAGTGTATAACGATAAAAACGTGTAAACAGTAAATCATTACGTAAGTTTCGGAAACGATTGAAAGGAATACATAAAACACGACATAAGGACAGAACAAAGAAAAGTATTGAAATACATAAAACGGGCACAAGGACGGAGCAAGGAGAAGTGTTTTTTTTTTTTTGTGTGGCTATCTTATGTTAGGATAAGAGTGAAAATTTTATGTTTAGGTTAAGATGGTTTACAAGGCCAAAGGAAAACTATTATAGGAAACAAAATGAATTCAGAACTTAAATAGGTAACCACGGGGGACTTGCTAGAGTAAAAATAGTCTACTAGAGATCAGCGTTAGGGAGTGATAAGTGTACACCAATTTTTAATAAACGTTTGGTAATTTTAATATTGTTAATATATTTTTTAAACTTAGAATTGGGGATTTATTGCAAATATTGGTCATTTAAATCTCATAGCGATGGATAGTAATCGAGGATGATAATCGATATGTGGTTCTATTGTAGGTTATTGCTGACTCTATAAACTCTTGCGCATGTGCACTGTTGTTCTATAGGACTTCGAAAATATTTCACGCAAGTTTAAGTGCAGTTTTTCCAAAATGACTTTATTCATGTATAATACCAGTTCTTTACACAATGAATTACTAATTTTATTCACTCATGATGGGAAAAGTCTGTTATTTGGCAGACACAAATTCTTCTAAGTTCCACAGAATCGCAGTGCGCATGCGGGAGTTGCTGTAATGGTTAATATAGCCTCTGGTAGATGGCTCTGCATTCGGCTTTACCAACTTTGGGAATAAATTCCCAAATGCTAAAAAAACGGACGTAACTAACTTCCCATTTCCCAACCTAACAAAATAATTTACATACATATTATTTAATAAACTATAAACTAATTTTACATACACTAACACTAAATATGGTTTGAAATTATTTTCAAATGTTGGTGACTCCGATTTGAGAGCCACCTAGCAGATGTTACATGAAGCATTTCCGTGTCTCTAGAACCCGATGCACAAATTTTGCATAATTTATAATTATTTAATAATCGTAAGAAATGTTTATAAAATGCCCAAAATGTTTAAAATAGTACAAAACGAGTTTACAAGTGTTTAGTGCAACAGTGGCATAAGGATGCAGCAAGTGTAGAATTTTGTCCGCCAAAAAACGTACCACAGCCCTTACGATTATTAAATATTTATAAATCATGCGAAATTTGTGCATCGGGTTCTAGAGATGCGGAAATGCTTCATGTAATATCTGCTAAGTGACTCTCAAATTGGAGTTACCAACATTTGAAAATAATTTCAAACCATATTTAGTGTTAGTGTATGTAAAATTAGTTTATAGTTTATTAAATAATACATATGTAAATTGTTTTATTAGATTGGGAAATGGGAAGTTGGTTTACGTCCATTTTTTTAGCATTTGGGAATTTATTCCCAAAGTTGGTAAAGCCGACTGCAGAGCCATCTACCGGAGGCTACATTAACCATTACAGCAACTCCCGCATGCGCACTGCGATTCTGTGGAACTTAAAAGAATTCGTGTCTGCCAAATAACCGACTTTTTCCAAATTGTTAGCAACTACCATAATTAAAATCTAGTATGTATAGCCTTACTTATTTTAGGAATTCTCACTATGAGGTATATTCATTAAGGTAGAATATTTTTATCACTCACCTCATATTGTTCTTCTTCTTTGATTATAAACTAGTTTCGGAACATAGTTTCTGTTCCATCCTCAGTATCGTCACGACCGTTGTTCTGTCGTCTTGAAGAGCTGTCCTTCTCTCCTTCCATTGGCTGACTGAAAAACCTCGAAACCAGGTCATTCTCACCGGGAATTTCAAAGTTCATTAATTTCTTCTTTTCGCTCTTTTGAATGTAGATCTTTTCCCAAACAGTAAGTTCTTTAGGTTTTTCTATTTGTTTTAATAATTTAGCTTCTTTCTCGATAAGATGTTTTTCAGACCATGCATGGGCAGCCACTGCAGATTTTTCTACTTCCCCTTTCTTGACATTCCTGAGATGTTCTTTCACTCTAGTTTTCAAATTTCTTTTAGTTTTTCCTATGTAGAATTTCTCACATTCTTCACATTTAATTTGATAAATCCCTGATTTGTTTTCTTCTTTAATTTTCTCATTCTTATTAGGTCTAATCAGTCTACTGATGCTGTAGTCATTTTTGGGTGCTAACCTTATGTTGAAAGAAGAACAATATGAGGTGAAACTTGGGTGGAAAGTTAGCTTTTTCCCTTCAATACATGTGGGGTTTTTCCATCGGTTTTCACTTACTCTTTCACATGATCTAGTTCAAAACCTTCATCTATGTCAAAATGGAAAACTTTGTCCCACTTTCTCTTCTTGCAACTCCATTCACCCCTATCTAATGTGGACATCTCTGATCTTTCTGACTAAATAATGTTGATATGACTTTACATCCTGGAATCTTGTGACATGGTTTTGATCCAGGATATAAAACCTTATAGATTTTTACTAGCTTTTTTATATTTAAAAGGTCCCTTGAGAAAAGACTAAATTGTATTTCAATGCGGTTATTTATTTCCTAATTTCTGATATAGTAAACAAACATACATGTATATCCTTTATCGGTTTTTTATAGTATTTATTATTATGGTAGTTAGGCCCTAGTGTAGGCGTAACATTTCCCCCCCCACCTAAATAAGACTGTAGGGTTGAAAAACCGAAAGTCTTTTTTCCTTATAGGATATCTCTCGCCTCTCGGGTTTTTTTGTCCTGACAATTATCTTATTAACTCAACTTTAAGTGGGAGTGGAACTGACGTCATCAATTGGCGATTCCATCTGTCCTGGAAGTATATTGTTCTCATCCTAAGAGGTTAGATCGTCTTTTATTTGTAAATTGCCCCGGGTACCTTAATTACGTCGAAATATCGGTAAGATCTGTTTGCTTAGTGAGAACACTATACTTAAAAAAAACAAAAATCACATTAATGTTTATGGCTGAAAACAACACAAAAAAAGAAAATAATATCGTCTATAAAAACATTCTTCTCGTCTTCGTTCTTCTTCCTTATTTAAACCTTCTGTGGTTTATATTGAAACGACGCACTTTCACTGTTATTTATTTCCGACGCACTTAAATACATTTTGTTACTTTTTGTTATGCACCTCAACGGTTTCTTTTTTGTTATTCACTTTGACGGTTTCTTTTTTTTTTTGTGATACACTTTGACGGTTCGATTTCGTAAACCGGATCACTTGTAAAAAAAAAAATATTATCAGAACTGTGGTGTCTGCTGGTGCTAGCTTGGAGGTCCAGGTTCGGGTCTGCTTGCCTCGATGGAGGATGCGATGCTCTAATGCTCGAGTCCATTGTTCATTTTCAGCTGTCGTTGGTCCAGGTAGGCCTTTATTTTTAGTTTTGCCTAGTTTAAACAAAACCCAGTTAGGTCCATGGAGAACTTGTGAAAGGTTTGATAGGAATTAATCTTGATGTGGAGTTTGTTTTCTTGACTCTTCTATAGAAAATTTTGGAATGTAGGATGTTAGGCCAAGGTTTGGCGTTGGAGAAAGTCATTATTATGTTTTATAATTGCCTGGGTTTGTTCTTTACTGCTAATGAGGTGTTTGCCTCAGTTGATTGCGAGTCTGGACATTCACCCTTCTTATGCTCCGACACGAGATGTGTAGATGGTCCTGGCAGCTGCCCTACGTCCTTAGATGTACAGGGTATGGTTGGTCCTTGCAGCGTTATGCTGCCCCTCGTCCTCAGATGTATAGGTGTGGTTGGTCCTTGCAGCGTTATGCTGCCCCTATTCACGCGGTGTCGTGGTGGTGGCCGCAGGTCCAGGCGTGAAGCTGCAATCTCATGGCATTTGTTAAAACTTGGGAAAACATCGATTATGGGTTTGGTGGTTATCCCGTACTACATGGGTCCGCATCCTCTTTATCATTCCTGGTCATTGAATGTTTAATTTACCTCATTGCATATTAGACGTCCTGGCTTTAGATCTCCTTGTTATCTACATGTATTGTTTAGTTTGGTGCACCCATGTTCCTATTTGTCTTTTATAGCTAGCTTCAAGTTACAAAGGAAATGCCCTTATGTTTTTGGTCTTATGATTTCTCATGAATCATTTACGCCCTTATTGCAATTCAGGTTTTACTAGGTTCAAAAGTTGTCAGTATCTCACCGTATCTTACCGCCTGTTTTCAACTTTCCATTGCTTGCTTAAAATTTCAAATTTGCTTTCCCTCTCTAGAGTCCTGAGTTCGATCGAGTGTGCTCGCCTACACATAAATCGCTAGGGCTTTAGGATGTAACTACTACTTTGTATGATTATGTAACCTGAATTCCGTATATCATTCCCTCGTGAGGTCCTGATTGTGAGAGCATTTCCTTTCTTCTATCCGGGATGCGTCCTGTGCATCTTAATTCCCTCGCTTCTACTCTGCCTGTCGATTTCCCGTTTTACAGCCTACAGAGTTAACTAACCAAAAATGCGTCTAAATGGTGTTGTTTCCTTAAATCCTTCCGAATTCGTGCGGCAATATTTCCGTACGCCCTTCCTGATTCGTTCGCAATATCTCATCTGGTTTCTTGAATTTCTGTATTTAATTTTCTTTTCATAACTCCCGATTATGCGTGGACTTTATTCCGTGTCTTGGGTCCCCATCTTACCTATGGGTTTAACCTCTCCCCTTTTATTTCTTATCCTTTGGTTTCCTTTTAATTTCCATTTACGTTTTTGAGTTAATTCCTGGTCTCATACGTGTAGACTTATTCCCTATCTTACATATGGTTTTAACCTCTAAGTTCATGTCCAACCCTATGTGTTTAACCCCTAATTTCCTGTAGTACCTTATGAGTTTAACCTCTATTTGCGTGTACTATTCTTATGTGTTTAACCTCTAATTTTCTGTAGTACCTTATGTGTTTAACCTCTACTTTCTGTGATCTCCCTTTATGTACTACCTTAGGTGGTTATCCTCTAATTTTGTGTACCCTTTATGAACTTCACTTCTAATTCCATGTATTCCTTATGTGTTTAAACTCTAGTTTCTTGTATTTCTTATGTGTTTAACCTTTCATTTTCATGTACCCCTATGTGTTTAACCTCTACTTCCATATAGTCCTTATGTGTTTAACCTCTTTTGTATGTAATATTCCTACTTTCTTCTATTACTTATGTGTTTAACCTCTCTTCTTACTTTCTTGTATTACTTATGTGTTTAACCTCTCTTCTTACTTTCTTGTATTACTTATGTGTTTAACCTCTTTGGTATGTAACATTCCTACTTTCTTGTATTATCCTTATATGTTTAACCTCTCTTTGTATGTACTGCCTAATGTGTTTAACCTCTACTTCCATATAGTCCTTATGTGTTTAACCTCTTTTGTATGTAATATTCCTACTTAGGTCAATCTGTATCTCTTGGCTCTCCTCGTCGATCGCACAATCGTATATATATATGTTTCCTTTAGTATTTTTCTTCTAGTGTCTCGACGTTTCTGACGTCCCTGACTATTATTCGTTGTCCCTTCGTTATGACCATATCCATGTGTGCGTACGTCTTGTTCTTCGCGGTTTTCCTGGCATCCTGTCCTTCCTAATTCTATCCGTTTCTTTTGTCTTCTCCTTAGTAAGCCTGTTGGTGCATCAACGTCCGCTACTGCATCCAGAAGGGAATTAAATCCTATCCTCCCAAACGGGGTCCGTCTCTGTGACTCACCTCACTTCCTAACTTTCGGGTTCATTAGAAACTCTGTTGGTTCCTCAACGTCCGATACGACTGCGCTCAGAAGGGAATTAAATCCTATCCTCCCCAGACGGGGTCCGTCTCGTGCTAACCTCCAGTTACTAATCCCGGCTATGTATCCTTGGGAGGGGTTAACCAATTCCACCTTGCACGACACATGAAAAGACCAAGAATGGGCTCGACCCGCCGAAAACCGGTGACTCGGTTATCCCTTGCACGACCACGAAGTGGAGGCCGCGATGCTCCCATCTTCGTCAACAGTGACTCGGTTCCTTCCTAATCCCACCCCTCTCATCTTTGCGATTCCTGTCTCGCTATTTCTCCTGTCGGGCGAGCCAGCGAATTCACCTTGAACGACCATGAAGACCAGGAATGGGCTCGACCTCCGACAACGGTGACTCGGTTATCCCTTGCACGACCACGAAGTGGAGGCCGGGGTGCTCCCATCCTCATCAACAGTGACTCGGTTCCTTCCTGACACCCCTCTCATCCTGCTGCCTCAGGACATTAACCTTAGGGAGAGCCTTTTTGAACTCATGGACGCCGCCTCATCGGAAAAGTGGATTTTATCCTAATCTTTTTGATGGGGTTCCCCTATTGCCATCATCACTCCCTAAACCCGGGTATCATGACAGTTTTCCGTGGGTCTCTTTGCCCGTAATTGTATTGTGCTTTCATTTGTTTCTATGTTTCCTTGTTTCCTCTTAGTTTCCTTAGTTTCCCGGGACCCTTGGCTTTCCGGGCCAAGTGCTGTACCAACTGAGCTACCGAGGCGAGTTACGATCTAGACGCAAATTTTACTCTTATATACGTTGTAATTCCCTCTCGCCAAATGCTTTTGAAACCATTGCTTCTATCTTTGCAAATGGCGGCTTCTTAGTTAAGAAGACATTTATTGGGAATTTAACACTACTTTATAAAGCTAGTAAGGCTTCTAATGATGTTTTTATTATCGATTCAACATTTCTCAATGAAAGATAAATTATATTTGAAGAGAAAAATTTTCGCCTAGACCGGGACTCGACCCGGGACCCTTGGCTTTCCAGGCCAAGTGCTCTACCAACTGAGCTACCGAGGCGATAGGGAATTACAACGTATATAAGAGAAAAATTTGCGTGTAGATCGTAACTCGCCTTGGTAGCTCAGTTGTAGAGCACTTGGCCCGGAAAGCCAAGGGTCCCGGGTTCGAGTCCCGGTCTAGGCGAAAATTTCTCTTCAAATATAAATGCAGAATGGCTGATGCGGCAGGTTCTTGTGCAAATGGAAATAATGTAATAAAATATAAGAAAAGAAAAATAAATGTGCAAGAGTGGAATAAATCGAAGCAGAACATTTTACGCAACAGTGGAAAGGAAAATATATCGAACTGAATCAGTTGCTTCAAGAGGTGCTAGTTGTTTGTTAAAAGCTGTGCCACTGATTGAAAAAGGTGCTAATAAAAACAAGAATTATACAATAATGGGACTTTGGCTGTACGTGATTGATTGTGGTTGGTTTGAAGAAATTGAACATAAATTTCTTGTACCAGGTCACACTTTCCTTCCCTGTGATTGGTGTGATTGAAAAAGTTAAAAGAAAAACACAAGCGGTTTATACACCTGAACAGAGAGCTCACCTCATAAGAAAGAGTTGAACAAAGAAACTATTCACAGTAATTGAGATAAATGCAGAAGATTTTAAAGATTTGGATAACTTAAATACAATGTTCACAAAGAGAAATGCGACGCTGGACAAGCATAAGGTAGACATGAGAAAAGTATCTCAGTTTCATTTTGTGGAAAACTAAGATGTAATGTACACCCTGCGACAAAAAAATGAGCCATCTCTTGAACGCACATTTCTTCTAAGTCATACTCGGCACAGCGCTGGGTTCAAACTAGGAAACTAGTCATAATTGTGCAGTCCCTGAGCTACTGTGTTATGTGGCATGAACTGAAGACTCTTCTACGTGTCCCGATAGCTCAGCGGTAAAGCACACGGTCTCTGTTTTTGTTAACGAAGGTCGCAGGTTCGTGTCTTCAATTACGCTATGCAGTTTTTTTTGTGATATTTGTATTAAAACGTTTTATGGATTAAATACATTTTATTTCGACATTTAAATTAATCTATACTTTTTAAGTTCATAATTTTTTTATACCGTTGAGGTTATAACAATGTTGGTTGGTTGGTTGGTATCTAATGTCGAGCACTTGATAATGAAATCATTTGCTCTCTTGCACTCCAATATTTAGCAGAAAGGCTGGTCTCTTCTACAAAAGCTGGACAACGGAGGAGATAACTTATACACATGCCATTGAGCACACAAGAAAAAGTGGAACGAGCACCTTATCCACTTGAAGCACACTATCTGACTGTGACCGTGAATGCGTGGCATGTGCTTGTATACTCATACTGCTGAGTCTACACATGTAAGCCTTCGTCACCGCACAGTACAATACTATATTGATCACACTGAACCTCTACCGGGAGAAAAATCTTATGGTTTAGCTATGTCTTGAGATGTTACAGTATTAAGACGATCCATGATGATTAAAGTAACAACAGTATAGATCCATGAACTTTGTAGTTCCTGGTTCCCCAAGTTCACAAAATCAGATAGCAGTTTGAAAGTTGATGTTACCGACAGAATTTGAAGAGTTGGATTTTTGGTCGAGGACAGGAAACCAGTCCTGTCAATATGAAATGAGATATAAAAAGATTTCTCTGATTTTTATATAAATAGTAACATTACATATTAAACCATAGGAAAGTAATGTAGTTTCCTATAATGGAGAATTAGTTATGCTGAGAGATGCATTATTATTATTAGTTTTGTGTATTTCTTGTGTTTGACGTTATATTTACCAATGAACCCTCAAAAGGGGACCCTGAAACTCTGGAAACACCATCTTGAAGGAATGAGTTCAAATCGGATCCCCAAAGCTGTTTATAATTATATACCAAGAGGACGAAGATCTCTGGGCTGTCGTATGAAACTCTGGAGGGAAAATTTTCTATAAGATTGTAACAGGCCTTGGCCTAATACTTGGAAGGAAGAAGATTATTATTACTATTATGCAATAACCAGGAGACTTAAATGCCAACACACACACTCTATTAAGCAACACTAAGAAATTGGGACTGGAAGTAATCATTAATTAAACTAAATATATATTCACACGTAGAAATACATTATGTAATGGAAATGAACAGCTAATGACAAATGAGGGAAATTTTGAAGAAGTGGCTGAATTCAAATACTGGAACAATAATTACAAACAGGAACGAGATGCACAAAGTAACTCTGAAAAATGCATGCTATTATGCATTGCAGAGACTCTTGACGTCCCAACATCTCTCAAAAAAAGTATTAAGCTGAAAATATATAAAACTATTATCCAGTTATATTATATGGGTGCGAAACATGGACTCTTACTTTAAGGGAGGAAAGGAGATTACAAGTATTTGAGAATAAAGTACTTACTTACTTACTCCCTGGCACTATCGAACCTGTAGGTTCATGGCCACGCGGACATAAGCTCTCCATACATCCCTATCCTGAACTAATGTTTTCCAATCATTCCCTGTATAATCTACTTCCCTCAAATCATAGTTAATGTTATTCTCCCACCTCATTCTTGGTCTACCAACCGGGCGTTTTCCCTCTGGCTTTCCTACAAGAAGCTTCCATGAAAGTCTTTCATTCCCCATACGTGCGACATGTCCTGCCCATCGCAGTCTACAAGACTTAACTGTTTTTTAACATTCCATGTTCCTAGGAACATGTCCCTGTGTTTGAGCCTTTGACATGGGTTCCCTGAAGTAGTCCCCACCCGGAGATCCGAATGGGGGACTATTTGACCTCCGGAAAAATTTTACTCCAGTTGAACCCATGTCCGCATTTCTTGACAGTTGTATTTTTACGGTGAAGGATCGTTACTCCTTCGACCAAGGTACTTTTTTCGTCTGGCTTATCACCTTCGACCAGTCCGGCATGAGTAGCCCTATCGGCAGCAATGCTACTGCCAGCATAGCTCTCGGGATCATTTAAGCACGCAAGCCACTCCACCACGACAAGGTAAAGATACCATGGAGGGTTTGAGAATAAAGTTCTTAGGAAAATTTTGGACTTTTTGGACTAAAGAGAGATGAACAGAGGACTATATAACAGTGAGCTACATGATCTTTATAGAAAACCAGATATAATAACAACAGTTAAGTCTCGTAGACTACGATGGGCAGGACATGTGACATAAATGGGGAGCAAAAGAGGGATATAGAATCTCCATGTAAGAAAACTAGAAGGAAAATGCCCAGTTGGTAGACACAAGAATGTGGGAGAATAAGATTAACCATAATTTGAAGGAAGTAGGTTATACTGGGGATGATTGGAAAACATTAGCTGAGGATAAGGATGTATAGAGAGCTTGTGTCCACTCGGCCATGATAGTGGCAGTGTAATGAAGCATTTATGTTATTAGTGTGAATTGGTATTAATTGTTGTAAGTTTTGATTCAGTTGATCTGTTTTGAATGTTGCAGGTGGCTCCTCTGCTGGAATACCTAGACGAGGATATACTAGGAGACGTACAAGTGCCAGAGATCCAGCCTCAGCCTACTTTCTTTGCCCCATCCTCCCAGCCGCATGCACATCAGGTCACCCGACCTGATGTCATTGCATGACTTCATTACACGCAGTCGCGAGGTCATGTTCAGTTCAGTTATTTACACCCAGATTTGAGAGGAGCTTCACAGGACACCATCAAGCAGTACACGTTCCGACACAAATACGAACAGGTCAGTCTCTACATTAAATTAATGTCGAGAAGTGAACATTATGAGGTATAATATTTAATTTAGGAATAATTAAATGAATTGTGATTTCTTCTTACCTCATACTTCTATGTTTTTTTTTAAACACAGCACTGCAGTATCGGCAAACACGTCGTCATCATCAGCTGTTTTCACGACTGTCAATTTTTTCTTTTTTGCTGGTAATTCTCTAGACTGCCATCTGGTGTTCTTTTGAAGGAATTACTCTTCAAACTGCCATCTGGTGTTATTTTGAATGAATCATTTTTTAAACTGCTATCTGTTGTATTTTTGAAGAACTTTGTAAGCAAGCTTGGTTCGTCCGGAATCTCAAAGTTCATAGTTCTAGTATGTTTTTTTTAATATATATTTTTTCCCAAACTGTTAAATCCAAAGGTTTAGATAGATGTTTCAAAAGTTTTGCTTCTTTTTCAATCCTATGATGCTCTATTAAACTATGTGCTGCTATAGCTGATTTTTCAATTTCTCCATTCTTTATGTTTCTGAAGTGTTCTTTTTTACGAGTTTCCAAGTTCCTTTTTGTTTTTCCTATATATATCTCATTGCAATCTTTGCAATCAATTTGATAAATTCCAGATTTTTTGTTGTCTGGGGTGTTAACTTTATTATTAGTTAACAGAAGATTACCCAGGCTGAATTTGTTAATTAGAACACTTCAGAAACATAAAGAATGGAGAAATTGAAAAATCAGCTATAGCAGCACATAGTTTATTAGAGCATCATAGGATTGAAAAAGAAGCAAAACTTTTAAAACATCTATCTAAACCTTTGGATTTAACAGTTTGGGAAAAAAATATATATTAAAAAAAAACATACTAGAACTATGAACTTTGAGATTCCGGACGAACCGAGCTTGACTACAAAGTTCTTCAAAAATACAACAGATAGAAAATGATTCATTCAAAATAACACCAGATGGCAGTCTAGAGAATTACTGGCAAAAAAGAAAAAATTGACAGTCGTGAAAACAACTGATGATGACGACAACGTGTCGCTGATACTGCAGTGCTGTGTTTAAAAAACATAGAAGTATGAGGTAAGAAGAAATCACGATTCATTTAACTATTATTAATTGAACCTCATAATGTTAACAATTCCCAAATTTAATATATAAATTAATTTAGGAAGTTTATTTTAAGTCTGATCATCTTACCTCAAAATCGTCGGAGAAGCTGACGATAAAACAGAATTGTTTTGAAACATGTTCAAGAACAAATCAACAATAATACTGAGGTAAGATGATCAGACTAAAAATAATATAATTATGAGGTATAATCATTAAAATTCATCGGAGAACATTTTATTTAAACAACTCACCTCATAGGATTTATACTTCCATGATACCACGGTTTCAAACACAGTCGTGTTCATCCTCAGCCATAACTCCGACTGACAAAATTCTTTGGCCATCAACTGTTCTATTGTCGCCATCTTCAGTGCTACCGTGTATGGTTGAATTTATGAACTTCAAAATGAAATTAATTTCGTTAGGGATATAAAAATTTTATTAATCTTCATAGTTTCTCCTTTTTTGTTAAAGGAATTTTTCACAGAGAGGCTATTGAAATTTACAAACACAAAAATTCCTTTAACAAAAAAGAAGAAACTAGGAAGATTAATAAAATTTGGATTCTGGCATTATATAACACGAGAATAAAACCTATGACCTACGCCAGTGACAACCAATAAAAAAATAGCTCCAAAGTAATGGACCGTGTAGAAAACATCACCACACAAGACTCAACTATAAATAAGGACACGATTTCCAACGCACAGCCAGTCTGCAGCTGACATTTGAAGAGGTAGGAGGTCAAAGAGCACACAGAATCTCCTGAGGATGTCTACCGCAGTAGTAGACAAAACGTTGAGTGATAATAAAACCGGACCACGGCCATTTAGCCCAAAAGACGTGAAATACATTAATCATAACTTGATTTTGTTGGGTTCTGATGGGACAAGTTAGTGTACACAAGATTAGTTTACAGTTTCTTAAATAAACTGTTGTTGGGTTAGGAAGTTGGTGTACGTCCATTTGTTATAAACATTCATAAATTAATTATGGCAAATAACATTGAGGTTTTCAACTTAATAAGTTGCATCTGACCTCATGAGCTGAGATAAGACTTAATTTTTATTAATTACTCGCAGACATTGTCCTGCCCGAACATGCAATTCTTGTTTCATGGCCGAACAATAAAAAATGTTACTTTTTTTACCATAAACTTCACTAATTAATAAGTTTGCCAAAAAACTCCTCACTGCCATCTGTTGTGGCTCAAGAAGTGGGAATTTGTCATGACTACACATCTGACATAAAAAATTCCTTTAACCCAATTACAGTGCCATCTACTAGGTCAAATTGTGAATTTAAACCCATCCAGGGACTCACTTGAACATACAAAAAATCTATAAATTTCATCAGATCAACTTGAAATTTGAACCATACCACCACCACAGTGTCATATATCAAATGTTGTTAAGCTATCTCAAAAACATATTTGAAGAGAAAAATTTTTGTCTGGACCGAGACTCGAACCCGGGACCTTTGGCTTGCTGGGCCAAATGCTCTACCAACTGAGCTACCGAGGCGAGTTACAATCTAGATGCAAATTTTTCTCTTATATACGTTGTAATTCCCTCGCACCAAATGCTTTTGAAACCTTTGCTTCTATCTTTGCAAATGGCAGCTTCTTAGTTAAGAAGACATTTATTGGAAATTTAACATTACTTTATAAAGCTAGTAAGGCTTCTAATGATGTTTTTATTATTGATTTAACATTTCTCACTGAAAGATAAATTATATTTGAAGAGAAAAATTCAGTTGGTAGAGCATTTGGCCCGGCAAGTTAAAGGTCCCGGGTTCGAGTCTCGGTCTAGGCAAAAAAATTTCTCTTCAAATATAATGTATCTTTCAGTGAGAAATGTTAAATCAATAATAAAAACATTATCTCAAAAACATTTTGAGAAATTAATTTGTTTTATTAAAAATGTTACTGCTTTTTAATATGTCAATAATATGTTCCTTGTACCAAACGGTTTACCATATCTGACTTATTTTTTTTATAAACTTAATAGAATAATATAAATAAACTGATGTGCAGGTTTTTTTTAATTTGAACTAGTTTAGTAGAAAAAAAATTCTGTGTTTGTTACATAATTTCTCAATTTTATGAGGGTGACATGAATTATATTTAATTACAAATGAACCATTCAATATATATGAAAGATTGCACATCAGTTTTTTACTATGTAATATCTAAAGCTCTCCTGAAAATTTCAAGCAGATTAGTAAAATATTGTGGTACGCAGAGCATTTTGAAAACTCAAAAATGCTGCAAAAATATAGTTGAGAAAAATGAAATTTAAAATTTAACAATGGATATGAGCACAATACCTTCATTCAGGTAGTCTTAAAACTCCCCAGCACCATGTGTGTGACCCTCTGCTGCTTTCTTTTTGGCCTCAACAGCATTTTTTGTCAATTTGAGTCTTCTCCGGGCTGTTTTGCTGAAAATTCACTATTTGTGAGTCGACGTTTACCCCTCATTGCACTAAATTTTTGTCCTGAGGCAGGCACTTAATTGCACACCAGTGACTGCAGCTATCAGTTTTTGTGTTGTTTTACATCCCATATTGAATTCCTGATGTGACAGTAATTTCCAATTTCTTTTTTGAGACGAAACACCTCTTTCGGGCATTTAGCCCAAATAACGCTGTGCAAAGATTCATTTGGAATCCTAGTAACTACTAAAGTGGAAAAACTTAATAAATTGCAGAACCAAATCCTCCGTCTGATAACAGGAGCCGTTAAAACAACACCAATCACTGCCATGCAAATCTTAACAAATAACCCAAACATAGCATCTGAAATTGAGAAAACAGCAGTCACACAGTATGAAAAATTTTTAAGGCTACCCCATAATAACTGGACCCAAAGAAAACCACAAGTATGTTTAAAATCTCAGCAAAGCTTCCTAAGCATTGTACAAGAAATCAAACAGAAATTGCAACTTCCACATTCAAAAGAAAATATGCAGATGAGAAAACAACCCTCTAGAATTTTTGGAAATCGAATATAACCTTCATTTAACAGAAGACATCAAGAAATCTGAAACTCGTCCATATATTTTAAAACAAATGTCACTGGAAATGATAAATCTAAGATACCCAGCTCCTGAATGGATACATATTTTTACAGATGGCTCCAGCCTACCAAATGATGGTGGCACTGGTGCTGGTGCAGTATGTCCACTTTTTTCCTTTTATCGTAAACTAAACACAAATTCAACAAACTTTGATGGCGAAATTCTAGCAATTTTCTTAAGTTTACAAAATCTTTTATATCACATCCAAAAATTTACAAAAGTTGTAATTCTATGTGACTCCAAAGCAGCCATTCTTGCTATAACACGAGACACAACACCCAAAAGCATAAAAATTATTGAATGTCACAAAATGATAAAACATTTATCCCGTCTACATAAAAAAGTTGTACTTCAATGGATTCCGGCCCATTGTGGAGTGACAGGCAATGAAATAGCCGATTTTCTAGCCAAGAAGGGTAGCAAAATTGTTTCAAACCCAACTTCTGCTCCAGTTTCCTTTCACTCTATCAAAAGAATTATCTCAAATAAATACATCAATAAACTTAGAGAAGAATACACCACCACCAAACATCTGGAAAGGAATGGGAAAATCTACAAGCTTATGACATTACTACATTACAAAGAAAATCTGCAGTAGCAACATTCAGACTGCTAACGGGACATGACTGCTTGAATAAACACCTACACAGAATTGGCATAACAGATTCACCTAAATGCCCTTTTTGCAATTTAAATGAAGATATGGAAAGAAACCATCTCCTCCGTTGTCCAGCTTTTGTAGAAGAGACCAGCCTTTCTGCTAAATATTGGAGTGCAAGAGAGCTCGACATTAGATACCAACCAACCAACCAGATTCATTTGGATTCTGAGTCTTCCCCACAAGACAGCAGCTAATCTTTGATACACAGGCATTATTTTACACACCACATATGCAGATAGCGTTGTCTTCATGGTGCTACTGGCTTTACACACCACATATGCAGATAGCATTGTCTTCATGGTGCTACTGGCTTTACACACCACATATGCAGATAGCGTTGTCTTCATGGTGCTACTGGCTTTACACACCACATATGCAGATAGCGTTGTCTTCATGGTGCTACTGGCTTTACACACCACATATGCAGATAGCGTTGTCTTCATGGTGCTACTGGCTTTACACACCACATATGCAGATAGCGTTGTCTTCATGGTGCTACTGGCTTTACACACCACATATGCAGATAGCATTGTCTTCATGGTGCTACTGGCTTTACACACCACATATGCAGATAGCATTGTCTTCATGGTGCTACTGGCTTTACACACCACATATGCAGATAGCGTTGTCTTCATGGTGCTACTGGCTTTACACACCACATATGCAGATAGCGTTGTCTTCATGGTGCTACTGGCTTTACACACCACATATGCAGATAGCGTTGTCTTCATGGTGCTACTGGCTTCACACACCACATATGCAGATAGCGTTGTCTTCATGGTGCTACTGGCTTTACACACCACATATGCAGATAGCATTGTCTTCATGGTGCTACTGGCTTTACACACCACATATGCAGATAGCATTGTCTTCATGGTGCTACTGGCTTTACACACCACATATGCAGATAGCGTTGTCTTCATGGTGCTACTGGCTTTACACACCACATATGCAGATAGCGTTGTCTTCATGGTGCTACTGGCTTTACACACCACATATGCAGATAGCATTGTCTTCATGGTGCTACTGGCTTTACACACCACATATGCAGATAGCGTTGTCTTCATGGTGCTACTGGCTTTACACACCACATATGCAGATAGCGTTGTCTTCATGGTGCTACTGGCTTTACACACCACATATGCAGATAGCTTTGTCTTCATGGTGCTACTGGCTTTACACACCACATATGCAGATAGCGTTTGTCTTCATGGTGCTACTGGCTTTACACACCACATATGCAGATAGCGTTGTCTTCATGGTGCTACTGGCTTTACACACCACATATGCAGATAGCGTTGTCTTCATGGTGCTACTGGCTTTACACACCACATATGCAGATAGCGTTGTCTTCATGGTGCTACTGGCTTTACACACCACATATGCAGATAGCGTTGTCTTCATGGTGCTACTGGCTTTACACACCACATATGCAGATAGCGTTGGTCTTCATGGTGCTACTGGCTTTACACACCACATATGCAGATAGCGTTGTCTTCATGGTGCTACTGGCTTTACACACCACATATGCAGATAGCGTTGTCTTCATGGTGCTACTGGCTTTACACACCACATATGCAGATAGCATTGTCTTCATGGTGCTACTGGCTTTACACACCACATATGCAGATAGCATTGTCTTCATGGTGCTACTGGCTTTACACACCACATATGCAGATAGCATTGTCTTCATGGTGCTACTGGCTTTACACACCACATATGCAGATAGCATTGTCTTCATGGTGCTACTGGCCTTTACACACCACATATGCAGATAGCATTGTCTTCATGGTGCTACTGGCTTTACACACCACATATGCAGATAGCATTGTCTTCATGGTGCTACTGGCTTTACCACCACATATGCAGATAGCGTTTGTCTTCATGGTGCTACTGGCTTTACACACCACATATGCAGATAGCGTTGTCTTCATGGTGCTACTGGCTTTACACACCACATATGCAGATAGCATTGTCTTCATGGTGCTACTGGCTTTACACACCACATATGCAGATAGCGTTGTCTTCATGGTGCTCTACTGGCTTTACACACCACATATGCAGATAGCGTTGTCTTCATGGTGCTACTGGCTTTACACACCACATATGCAGATAGCGTTGTCTTCATGGTGCTACTGGCTTTACACACCACATATGCAGATAGCGTTGTCTTCATGGTGCTACTGGCTTTACACACCACATATGCAGATAGCATTGTCTTCATGGTGCTACTGGCTTTACACACCACATATGCAGATAGCAATGTCTTCATGGTGCTACTGGCTTTACACACCACATATGCATATAGCATTGTCTTCATGGTGCTACTGGCTTTACACACCACATATGCAGATAGCATTGTCTTCATGGTGCTACTGGCTTTACACACCACATATGCAGATAGCGTTGTCTTCATGGTGCTACTGGCTTTACACACCACATATGCAGATAGCATTGTCTTCATGGTGCTACTGGCTTTACACACCACATATGCAGATAGCATTGTCTTCATGGTGCTACTGGCTTTACACACCACATATGCAGATAGCATTGTCTTCATGGTGCTACTGGCTTTACACACCACATATGCAGATAGCGTTGTCTTCATGGTGCTACTGGCTTTACACACCACATATGCAGATAGCGTTTGTCTTCATGGTGCTACTGGCTTTACACACCACATATGCAGATAGCGTTGTCTTCATGGTGCTACTGGCTTTACACACCACATATGCAGATAGCGTTGTCTTCATGGTGCTACTGGCTTTACACACCACATATGCAGATAGCGTTGTCTTCATGGTGACTACTGGCTTTACACACCACATATGCAGATAGCATTGTCTTCATGGTGCTACTGGCTTTACACACCACATATGCAGATAGCGTTGTCTTCATGGTGCTACTGGCTTTACACACCACATATGCAGATAGCGTTGTCTTCATGGTGCTACTGGCTTTACACACCACATATGCAGATAGCGTTGTCTTCATGGTGCTACTGGCTTTACACACCACATATGCAGATAGCGTTGTCTTCATGGTGCTACTGGCTTTACAACACCACATATGCAGATAGCATTGTCTTCATGGTGCTACTGGCTTTACACACCACATATGCAGATAGCATTGTCTTCATGGTGCTACTGGCTTTACACACCACATATGCAGATAGCGTTGTCTTCATGGTGCTACTGGCTTTACACACCACATATGCAGATAGCGTTGTCTTCATGGTGCTACTGGCTTTACACACCACATATGCAGATAGCATTGTCTTCATGGTGCTACTGGCTTTACACACCACATATGCAGATAGCGTTGTCTTCATGGTGCTACTGGCTTTACACACCACATATGCAGATAGCGTTGTCTTCATGGTGCTACTGGCTTTACACACCACATATGCAGATAGCATTGTCTTCATGGTGCTACTGGCTTTACACACCACATATGCAGATAGCGTTGTCTTCATGGTGCTACTGGCTTTACACACCACATATGCAGATAGCGTTGTCTTCATGGTGCTACTGGCTTTACACACCACATATGCAGATAGCGTTGTCTTCATGGTGCTACTGGCTTTACACACCACATATTGTCTTCATGTGGTGCTACTGGCTTTACACACCACATATGCAGATAGCATTGTCTTCATGGTGCTACTGGCTTTACACACCACATATGCAGATAGCGTTGTCTTCATGGTGCTACTGGCTTTACACACCACATATGCAGATAGCGTTGTCTTCATGGTGCTACTGGCTTTACACACCACATATGCAGATAGCGTTGTCTTCATGGTGCTACTGGCTTTACCACACCACATATGCAGATAGCGTTGTCTTCATGGTGCTACTGGCTTTACACACCACATATGCAGATAGCGTTGTCTTCATGGTGCTACTGGCTTTACACACCACATATGCAGATAGCATTGTCTTCATGGTGCTACTGGCTTACACACCACATATGCAGATAGCGTTGTCTTCATGGTGCTACTGGCTTTACACACCACATATGCAGATAGCGTTGTCTTCATGGTGCTACTGGCTTTACACACCACATATGCAGATAGTGTTGTCTTCATGGTGCTACTGGCTTTACACACCACATATGCAGATAGCATTGTCTTCATGGTGCTACTGGCTTTACACACCACATATGCAGATAGCGTTGTCTTCATGGTGCTACTGGCTTTACACACCACATATGCAGATAGCGTTGTCTTCATGGTGCTACTGGCTTTAAAGAGCCAGTGTGTGGTCACATGGGGCTTTAAATATGGCCAAAATTAAAAAAAAACAAAAGTGCAAAAGGGTTTCCAACATCAAACCGGACCAGCCTTACGGAGTTTCACCCGGCATGCAGTGCTGTCTCTTCCTCCCGCAATTCACCCTGCCTGCCACCCGTCCTTGAACTGTTTCTTACCTTATAGAAAATGCTGGAAATGTTGTCCTCCCGCAGTTAAACAGGCATTATACCGAGTAAATACATTTAGATTGACACGCCGTAGTTCAGGCACTGTCAAGTTTCTGATTTCATTTCTTATGTTGTTCTTCAGTTCTTCCAATGTGTGCGGATTTGTTTTGTACACTTTGTCTTTCAGGCTACCCCACAAAATAAAAATCACACACTGTTAGATCTGGGGAGCGAGGGGGCCATACACCAGCACTAATCACTCTATCTTCAAACACTTCTCTAATTTAGTCACAAGATCGTGGATTGTCGATCTGGAAGGAGGTAATTGTCCAGGGAAGTTCTGAATAAATTCCTCGCGAATGCGACGAGCTGATTCGTATTTATAATAACATTTACACACATAAATGCGCTGCTCTAATGTCAGCTGACGTCTCATCTTGTCGAACGATGGTAAACTGACTAGTTCAAGGACGAGCGGCTGGCAGAGTGAAATGCGGACGAGGAGAGAGCGCTGCCTGATGGGTGAAACCCCGTGAGGCCGGTGCAGGTTTATATTGGAAGCCCTTTATAAGTACAGGGTTCAAACATAAAAAACTTAAAATGGAAAAAAAAACAATTTTTTCATCATATTTCACCAAAGCATTGCCTTAATCAAAATTGGTGCAGTCATTTAGGCAGTTTTTAATTTTGGATTTTGAGTAAACCTCCACTTCTAATTGTTGGATTTCACTCATTTTTTGATAATACCTACACTGATTTATTTTAATAGGATATACTCAGTTTTGTTATGAAACATTATAAAATGTGACTGGTAGAGCTATTTTTAAATTTTCACTTCTGGTAAAATCCTGCACCTAATGGTTTCAGAGGGTCCAATTGTGAATTTAAACCTTCGAGGACCCAATATGACATACAAAAAAAATGTAATCAAAATGGGTCCAGTCATTTAGAAGGAGTAGTGAAACAAACACACACACATATATATATATATATATATATATATATATATATATATAAACATTAAGTTATGTAGATAGGAAATAACACTATGAGGTTTTTTAATATTATATTTGAAGAGAAAAATTTTCGCCTAGACCGGGACTCGAACCCGGGACCCTTGGCTTTCCGGGCCAAGTGCTCTACCAACTGAGCTACCGAGGCGAGTTACGATCTAGACGCAAATTTTTCTCTTATGTACGTTTGTAATTCCCTCGTGCCAAATGCTTGAAACCATAGCTTCTATCTTTGCAAATGGCGGCTTCTTAGTTAAGAAGACATTTATTGGAAATTTAACACTACTTTATAGCCAGTAGGGCTTCTATTGACGATTTTTATTATTAATTTAACACTTCTCATAGAAGGATAAATTATATTTGAAGAGAAAAATTTTCGCCTAGACCGGGACTCGAACCCGGGACCCTTGGCTTTCCGGGCCAAGTGCTCTACCATATTATTTAATATATTAATATATACCATATTTAATATTGTTTATTTTTTATTATTTCACTCACCTCATACTTCATAATTCATAGCAGACCCTGGGTTTCTTCACATATTTTGTGACATTCTCAATGCTGCATCACGTTCACAACTGACGTCCAACGGCCTTCTATCCTGCAGACTGACCTCCGCGCCATCTGGTGGCCGACCGAAGAATTTCCAAATCAGTCCTCTTTCTTTATAACCGGGTATTTCAAAATTCATAGTTGTATTTTCATTCTTGCATATGTAAATTTTTTCCCAAATTGTGAGTTCCTTCGGTTTTTCCAATTGTTTAAGTAATTTTGTTTTGGTTTCTATTCTATATTTTTTGACCAGGCATGTGCAGCTATTGCAGATTTTTCGGTTTCTCCATTTTTAACATTTCTGAGGTGTTCTTTTAATCTTGTATTTAGATTCCTTTTTGTTTTTCCTATGTATATCTTTTCACAATCTTTACAATTAATTTGATAAATTCCCGATTTTTTGCAGTCTTCAATCTTTTCATTTTTGTTGGTTTTTATTAAATTACCTAAGCTGTAATCATGGTTTTCAAAAGAAAATGATACACAAGAAAATAAATAAATTCAAAGAACAAAAAGTCATCAATGAAAGTACTCTTCAGACAGATAAAAATATAGGCAAAAAATTCAAGAAGTTCACATACCATCCTTTTGTATTTGACAAGTTTCAAAAAATTTTCAACAAATTCAACATTAAATTAGCACCAAAAAATGATTACAGCTTAGGTAATTTAATAAAAATCAACAAAAATGAAAAGATTGAAGACTGCAAAAAATCGGGAATTTATCAAATTAATTGTAAAGATTGTGAAAAGATATACATAGGAAAAACAAAAAGGAATCTAAATACAAGATTAAAAGAACACCTCAGAAATGTTAAAAATGGAGAAACCGAAAAATCTGCAATAGCTGCACATGCCTGGTCAGAAAAATATAGAATAGAAACCAAAACAAAATTACTTAAACAATTGGAAAAACCGAAGGAACTCACAATTTGGGAAAAAATTTACATATGCAAGAATGAAAATACAACTATGAATTTTGAAATACCCGGTTATAAAGAAAGAGGACTGATTTGGAAATTCTTCGGTCGGCCACCAGATGGCGCAGAGGTCAGTCTGCAGGATAGAATGCCGTTGGACATCAGTTGTGAACGTGACGCAGCATTGAGAATGTAACAAAATATGTGAAGAAACCCAGGGTCTGCTATGAATTATGAAGTATGAGGTGAGTGAAATAATAAAAAATAAACAATATATATAAACATGTTTGGTAATTTATTGCGAAGGTTGGTTATACCGATTTCACATACATTGATAGAATTTGCATTAACCAGTCGCAAATGTGTACAGAGATTCTTTAGTAATTAAAAGAATTCATTGAGTAAGATAACATCAAATACTAAAGTTTCCCCCCAGATTGTTTGCACAAAACGTACAGTATTTAATACTACATTAACGACCCTAACAATATTCAAGTGTTTAAAGAAGTAAGTATATTTGTTAATTTTTCTTTTTGTCTTCATAAACTTTACATGATTGTGTGTCAGTTTTATAATATTAAATTTCCACTGTGACTGTAGGCAAAAAGAAGCACGAATGACTCAGAAGACAACACAGAGAAATGCACCATCTGCATGTCGGAGTTTCAAGACAATGAAGACGTGTGCACACTGCCGTGCATGCATTTGTTTCACAGCAAGTGTGCGGATGAATGGTTGGAAATCGACATGAGATGCCCCATCTGCCGCGTAAACATAAAGTCTCATGAGAATAGAGATGTTCCACCCACCTCGTGTCTAGGCACGGGTTGATCTGTCTTTCTCAATCACTCTGTCTAGTGTAGTTGTACGCAGTGTTTTGCAAATGAAAATAAAATTGATTCGAAAGCATCTTATTCTGTTTCTTCACATTAAATCTGTTGATCTCTTGTTTCAATCCTATGCATTCCTCTTCATCTGGTCACTCCACTCCACTCCATCTTTTATCCATAGTGAAGAAGTAATTCCTTCATGCCCGATGTTGTAGTAACATTTTGAAGAAGGATTGGTGTCCCAAAAAGAATTACTGGTTTTCTTCTTAGGGTCGGAAGTTGGTACACTGGATAGGAAAACACTTCAAAATCACTAAAAAATGTTTCCTGTAGAAATAATTGCAAATTTATTCACTTCTTAAGTTCCCAGCAGATTAAGTAAATGTAGGTGGTATTATTCTTCACCGTCAATTAAAATTAAATTATTTTATTTTACATTTTATCAGGAGATCTCTTCTTGCTTCTATCTTTGTTGAAAGTTGTATGCAGAATGAATAGTGTAATTCTTTTATAATTTTAAAGAACATTATTACATCACACGATGTTATATTTAAATTCTATTGGTTAATAGTTCTTTAAATATAAGGTTTGAATTGATTTGTTAAATAAGAAAGTTAATTGTTTTAACATCCAATTAGAGTTTAGTTTACTTTCATTTAAGAATATGAAGTTGGGCAGGTGTTCTTATTACAGGTATAACAGAAGGATTTATAATTTTGACAACAATGACTTAAAACAATTTTTAAAATCATTATTTAGAAAGACTGTTATGTAATACAATTTCTTTAATTGTTACTGAGACATTTTTATTCAACAATAACCAATAATGAATTATTTAGATGATTTTATTTATATAAGTTATATTTAAATATTAAAAGAATTTTATCATCTTCATCTGGTTTCATGGCAGCTGCCGCCGTCTTCCGGAAACCAAATGCCATTCCTCTCTATCCATCCATTGATCTTCCTCCATTCCTCTGATATTCATAGCTGCTTGTACCCCTTCTACCCAAGTTTTCTTCGGTCTTCCTCTCTTTCTCCTTTCCATTGGGATCCATTCCATAACAATTTTTGGCAATCTTTGCTCTGGCATTCGTTTGACATGACCATACCACTGCAATCTTTTCTTTTCTATGATGTCCGGCTCCTCTTGTACACCCATAATTTCCCTTATTTCTTTATTTTAAAATACAAAATTTTTAACTTTTATTAATAGTGAGTGGAGAACATATTTTTAACGACTCACCTCATATAATTTCAAATTCCTTTGATACCAGAGCTTTCAGACAATATCTTGTCCCTCTTCAGTCATGGCTTCCCAATATTAATTTAAATTTACCTTTTTATATTCATTATTATATTAAAATCCAGCTATAATAGTCAGGCCACTGTTATTTCTGCTGCAGCCACCCTACCCGATTTTTTGTATTACTCCTGCACATGGTTTACATAATACTGGCAGGTAATAGCATTGTCAAGTCCCAGTGAGGACTGTTCTATTCAGAGAACAAGTGACTGCTGGCATCATGTGATAGCACACGTTCGTGCTAGAGTCAATTTCCAACATGTTTACTTACGTATAAGGGTGAGGTTTTTTTGGGGTTTTTCCTCACCTGTAAGACAAATGTCAAGAAGCTTAGGGCCCAACGGTCCCTGAAAATCATCCAGCTATCATCATTACACTTATCATTATCATCATCATCCTTCACCGTTGTGGATGGAAAGCAACGGGAAGCTACCACACCTATAATTCCCTAGTAAAGCTGCAAAGCATAGCATGAAAGACTTGCCCTGAGGCAGAATTACTGTAGAATAGTAGAAGAATAAACTTGGCAATACAATAACATGCTCCATAAGTGTGACGCTACAGTTGTCAGCTGACAATATGATTTGCTGCCAGAAGTAGGAGGGGCACAACTTTATTGTTCTGAGTTGTACCAATAATTAGAAACTTCTCCATTTCTTATTTATTTACGGCAATAAATTATAATGTGGGCCTAACCAATCAGAAGTTTACACTTTTTCCATGATGTCGATAAATACCCTTTATATTATTTTTGGTCTGGACATCTTACCTCAATATTAATGTTGATTTGTTCTTGGACATGTTTCAAAACAATTCTCTGTTTTATCTTCAGCTTTCCCAGACTGGTTTTATTTATGTTGCATTATGTTGCACCACCTGGATGTCGATGTCAGCTCCATCCTGTGGTTGGCCAAAGAACCTCCAAACAAGGTCACCCTCCATCGGAATATCAAAATTCATAACTCTGTTTCTGTTCTTCTGAATATAAATTTTTTCCCAAATAGTCAGCTCGTTTGTATTTTCTAACTGTTTTAATAATTTAGTGTCTGAATTAATATTATGTTTTTCAGACCAAACATGAGCAGCAACTGCAGATTTTTCAATTTCTCCATTTTTAATATTTCTTATGTGTTCTTTGGTTCTAATTTTTAGGTTTCTTTTTGTTTTCCCTATATATATCTTTTCACAACCCATGCATTCAATTTGATATATTCCTGACTTTTTATTTTTATCAGTTTTTTCATTTTGTTGGTTTTTATTAGTTTATTTAAACTGTAGTTATTTTTTGGTGCTAATTTAATATTAAACTTCTCAAATATATTTTGAAATTTATTATGTACCCAGGGGTGATATGTGAATTTCCTATATTTTTTCATAGGTGGTTCTTCTTTTTCAAGATTACTTCTGTTTATCATTTTTTGTTTTTTATACTTTTCTATCCTTTTATGTACCATTTTTTCATCAAACCCATTTTCTCTTGCTACTTTGATTATGTGTTTTTTCTCATGTTTGAAATCTTCTTCGTTTAAGGGTAAGTTTACCAATCTATGAGTTAAACTATTAAATGCTGCTAATTTATGTCCAATTGGATTGAACCCTGTTGATTTTATAAAATTTTCCGTATGAGTTTCTTTCCTATGAATCCTGAATTCAATTTTTCTTTTTTCTTCGTTTCTGACCAATTTAAGATCCAAAAAAGGTATTTGTTTATTGTCTTCTATTTCTTTGGTGAATTTAATGTTTGTACTCTGTAAATTTAATAGTTTTAGGGAATCTTCTACATGTTTTTCTTTAACAATACAAATTATATCATCAACATATCTACTCCAAAATTTAAACATTGTGGGATGTGCTTTAGTGATTTTACATTCAAAATCGCTCATAAATAAATTTGCCAGGAAGGGTGATAATGGGTTTCCCATTGAGAGCCCTGATTTTTGTCTATAGAAAATCCCATTGAATGTAAAAAAACATTTGATCAATGCATAACGCAGTTAATTTCAAATAATCTTCTTTGATCTCTCTGTCTATGTTGTTTTTTCTTAACCAATTGTTCAATATCTCCAAAGTTTTTTGTTTCGGTACATTTGTGAATAGTGAAACTACATCAAACGAAACCAACCTATCTGTGGGTTCAATTTCCACTTTTTCTAATTTGTTAACTAATTCCAATGAATTTTCAATCTGCAGACTTTCAAAATTATTAATTCTTTTAAATTGATTATTCAGCCATTTCGAAATTTTGTAGGTTGGTGATCCAATATTGTTAATTATTGGCCTCATTTTGTTTCCCGGTTTGTGAATTTTTGGAAGTCCATGTATATTAGGGTTTCTTGGGTTGCTTACTTTTAATTGAAATTTTTCTTTCTTGGATAGAATTTTAACATTTTTAAAACAGTTTTCCACTTTTTTTATGGTTTTTGGTAGGGGGTCATTCTTAATTTTTTCATACTCTTTTTCTTTCAAAAGTTCTTCCATTCTATTTTGATAATCTTCTTTGTCCAGAATTATAATTTGGTTACCCTTATCTGATTTTGTATATACAACATTTTTGTTATTTATTTCTTTGAGTGTTTTTAAATTCTCCTTACAAACTGGGTTTTTATTTGTATTCTTTATTTTATTCAAAATTTCTTCACATTTTTTTCTGATGATTATTTTTTCTTCTGTAACTAACCCTTCTATTGAATTTTCAATGTCCACTATGTATTCTTCTATTCTATTGGAATAATCTATTGCTGTTTTTAGACCGTTTTCTAACAATTTTGTCTCTTTTAGGTTAAAGGTTGCCTTTGAAAAAATTTTTAACATAATTTCTGGTGGATTCTGATTTTTCTTCATTTCTGGTTTTATTCTGATGTTTGATTTTATTTGATGTATTCTTCTTTCCCTTTGATTTAGTTAACAAATTATTTATCTTTGTCTTTTGTTTCTCAATTTTCTTTTTCATGGTTATGTTCAAAAAAGTGAAAAATTTATTTTCTAGGTTTTCCCACATGATGTTTCCTAATATTTAGACAATTGATATGTAACAAATAAATTTCAATATCCAGATTACTGATCATTTCAAAGTGTTTTATTCTTTTCTAGTTTTAGTAATTTGTTCTCCAAAATTTTTTGTTGTTTGCTGTTATTGTTATGCTTAACGGTTTTTCTAATGAACATGGGAACCAATTCTAATTTTAGACATTGGTTGATGAATTTAATGTCTGCTAATCTTTTAAATTTCTTCTCTCTTAATTTTATAAACTTTTTGACTTCATATTTTGTTTCGAAAAAATTGTTATTGAAGTTGAGTATGGAGGACGCCATCTTGTTTTTCGTAATTTATAACACAAACACAATTTCTGGTTTTGTTTCTTCCTTGTAACTTAAGAAATAAAGAATACAAATAAAAACCCAGTTTGTAAGGAGAATTTAAAAACACTCAAAGAAATAAATAACAAAAATGTTGTATATACAAAATCAGATAAGGGTAACCAAATTATAATTCTGGACAAAGAAGATTATCAAAATAGAATGGAAGAACTTTTGAAAGAAAAAGAGTATGAAAAAATTAAGAATGACCCCCTACCAAAAACCATAAAAAAAGTGGAAAACTGTTTTAAAAATGTTAAAATTCTATCCAAGAAAGAAAAATTTCAATTAAAAGTAAGCAACCCAAGAAACCCTAATATACATGGACTTCCAAAAATTCACAAACCGGGAAACAAAATGAGGCCAATAATTAACAATATTGGATCACCAACCTACAAAATTTCGAAATGGCTGAATAATCAATTTAAAAGAATTAATAATTTGAAAGTCTGCAGATTGAAAATTCATTGGAATTAGTTAACAAATTAGAAAAAGTGGAAATTGAACCCACAGATAGGTTGGTTTCGTTTGATGTAGTTTCACTATTCACAAATGTACCGAAACAAAAAACTTTGGAGATATTGAACAATTGGTTAAGAAAAAACAACATAGACAGAGAGATCAAAGAAGATTATTTGAAATTAACTGCGTTATGCATTGATCAAATGTTTTTTACATTCAATGGGAGTTTCTATAGACAAAAATCAGGGCTCTCAATGGGAAACCCATTATCACCTTTTCTGGCAAATTTATTTATGAGCGATTTTGAATGTAAAATCACTAAAGCACATCCCACAATGTTTAAATTTTGGAGTAGATATGTTGATGATTATAATTTGTATTGTTAAAGAAAAACATGTAGAAGATTCCCTAAAAACTATTAAATTTACAGAGTACAAACATTAAATTCACCAAAGAAATAGAAGACAATAAACAAATACCTTTTTTGGATCTTAAATTGGTCAGAAACGAAGAAAGAAAAAGAAAAATTGAATTCAGGATTCATAGGAAAAGAAACTCATACGGAAAATTTTATAAAATCAACAGGGTTCAATCCAATTGGACATAAATTAGCAGCATTTAATAGTTTAACTCATAGATTGGTAAACTTACCCTTAAACGAAGAAGATTTTAAACATGAGAAAAAAACACATAATCAAAGTAGCAAGAGAAAATGGGTTTGATGAAAAAATGGTACAAAAAAGGATAGAAAAGTATAAAAAACAAAAAAATGATAAACAGAAGTAATCTTGAAAAAGAAGAACCACCTATGAAAAAATATAGGAAATTCACATATCACCCCTGGGTACAAAATAAATTTCAAAATATATTTGAGAAGTTTAATATTAAATTAGCACCAAAAAATAACTACAGTTTAAATAAACTAATAAAAACCAACAAAAATGAAAAAACTGATAAAAATAAAAAGTCAGGAATATATCAAATTGAATGCATGGGTTGTGAAAAGATATATATAGGGAAAACAAAAAGAAACCTAAAAATTAGAACCAAAGAACACATAAGAAATATTAAAAATGGAGAAATTGAAAAATCTGCAGTTGCTGCTCATGTTTGGCCTGAAAAACATAATATAAATTCAGACACTAAATTATTAAAACAGTTAGAAAATACAAACGAGCTGACTATTTGGGAAAAAATTTATATTCAGAAGAACAGAAACAGAGTTATGAATTTTGATATTCCGATGGAGGGTGACCTTGTTTGGAGGTTCTTTGGCCAACCACAGGATGGAGCTGACATCGACATCCAGGTGGTGCAACATAATGCAACATAAATAAAACCAGTCTGGGAAAGCTGAAGATAAAACAGAGAATTGTTTTGAAACATGTCCAAGAACAAATCAACATTAATATTGAGGTAAGATGTCCAGACCAAAAATAATATAATTAAAATAACCTCAAAATATAACTTCCTAAAATTAAATATTAATTACAACTTCTTAAGTTACAAGGAAGAAACAAAACCAGAAATTGTGTTTGTGTTATAAATTACGAAAAACAAGATGGCGTCCTCCATACTCAATTTCAATAACAATTTTTTCGAAACAAAATATGAAGTCAAAAAGTTTATAAAATTAAGAGAGAAGAAATTTAAAAGATTAGCAGACATTAAATTCATCAACCAATGTCTAAAATTAGAATTGGTTCCCATGTTCATTAGAAAAACCGTTAAGCATAACAATAACAGCAAACAACAAAAAATTTTGGAGAACAAATTACTAAAACTAGAAAAGAATAAACACTTTGAAATGATCAGTAATCTGGATATTGAAATTTATTTGTTACATATCAAATTGTCTAAAATATTAGGAAACATCATGTGGGAAAACCTAGAAAATAAATTTTTCACTTTTTTGAACATAACCATGAAAAAGAAAATTGAGAAACAAAAGACAAAGATAAATAATTTGTTAACTAAATCAAAGGGAAAGAAAAATACATCAAATAAAATCAAACATCAGAATAAAACCAGAAATGAAGAAAAATCAGAATCCACCAGAAATTATGTTAAAAATTTTTCAAAGGCAACCTTTAACCTAAAAGAGACAAAATTGTTAGAAAACGGTCTAAAAACAGCAATAGATTATTCCAATAGAATAGAAGAATACATAGTGGACATTGAAAATTCAATAGAAGGGTTAGTTACAGAAGAAAAAATAATCATCAGAAAAAAATGTGAAGAAATTTTGAATAAAATAAAGAATACAAATAAAAACCCAGTTTGTAAGGAGAATTTAAAAACACTCAAAGAAATAAATAACAAAAATGTTGTATATACAAAATCAGATAAGGGTAACCAAATTATAATTCTGGACAAAGAAGATTATCAAAATAGAATGGAAGAACTTTTGAAAGAAAAAGAGTATGAAAAAATTAAGAATGACCCCCTACCAAAAACCATAAAAAAAGTGGAAAACTGTTTTAAAAATGTTAAAATTCTATCCAAGAAAGAAAAATTTCAATTAAAAGTAAGCAACCCAAGAAACCCTAATATACATGGACTTCCAAAAATTCACAAACCGGGAAACAAAATGAGGCCAATAATTAACAATATTGGATCACCAACTACAAAATTTCGAAATGGCTGAATAATCAATTTAAAAGAATTAATAATTTTGAAAGTCTGCAGATTGAAAATTCATTGGAATTAGTTAAGAAATTAGAAAAAGTGGAAATTGAACCCACAGATAGGTTGGTTTCGTTTGATGTAGTTTCACTATTCACAAATGTACCGAAACAAAAAACTTTGGAGATATTGAACAATTGGTTAAGAAAAAACAACATAGACAGAGAGATCAAAGAAGATTATTTGAAATTAACTGCGTTATGCATTGACCAAATGTTTTTTACATTCAATGGGAATTTCTATAGACAAAAATCAGGGCTCTCAATGGGAAACCCATTATCACCTTTCCTGGCAAATTTATTTATGAGCGATTTTGAATGTAAAATCACCAAAGCACATCCCACAATGTTTAAATTTTGGAGTAGATATGTTGATGATATAATTTGTATTGTTAAAGAAAAACATGTAGAAGATTCCCTAAAACTATTAAATTTACAGAGTACAAACATTAAATTCACCAAAGAAATAGAAGACAATAAACAAATACCTTTTTTGGATCTTAAATTGGTCAGAAACGAAGAAAAAAGAAAAATTGAATTCAGGATTCATAGGAAAGAAACTCATACGGAAAATTTTATAAAATCAACAGGGTTCAATCCAATTGGACATAAATTAGCAGCATTTAATAGTTTAACTCATAGATTGGTAAACTTACCCTTAAACGAAGAAGATTTCAAACATGAGAAAAAACACATAATCAAAGTAGCAAGAGAAAATGGGTTTGATGAAAAAATGGTACATAAAAGGATAGAAAAGTATAAAAAACAAAAAATGATAAACAGAAGTAATCTTGAAAAAGAAGAACCACCTATGAAAAAATATAGGAAATTCACATATCACCCCTGGGTACATAATAAATTTCAAAATATATATTGAGAAGTTTAATATTAAATTAGCACCAAAAAATAACTACAGTTTAAATAAACTAATAAAAACCAACAAAAATGAAAAAACTGATAAAAATAAAAAGTCAGGAATATATCAAATTGAATGCATGGGTTGTGAAAAGATATATATAGGGAAAAACAAAAAGAAACCTAAAAATTAGAACCAAAGAACACATAAGAAATATTAAAAATGGAGAAATTGAAAAATCTGCAGTTGCTGCTCATGTTTGGTCTGAAAAACATAATATAAATTCAGACACTAAATTATTAAAACAGTTAGAAAATACAAACGAGCTGACTATTTGGGAAAAAATTTATATTCAGAAGAACAGAAACAGAGTTATGAATTTTGATATTCCGATGGAGGGTGACCTTGTTTGGAGGTTCTTTGGCCAACCACAGGATGGAGCTGACATCGACATCCAGGTGGTGCAACATAATGCAACATAAATAAAACCAGTCTGGGAAAGCTGAAGATAAAACAGAGAATTGTTTTGAAACATGTCCAAGAACAAATCAACATTAATATTGAGGTAAGATGTCCAGACCAAAAATAATATAATTAAAATAACCTCAAAATATAACTTCCTAAAATTAAATATTAAATACCCTTTATTTACAATTTCATTATGTACAATGCTCCATGCTGACTCACCTG
Organism: Diploptera punctata; assembly: GCA_030220185.1. Classification (NCBI taxonomy): domain Eukaryota; kingdom Metazoa; phylum Arthropoda; class Insecta; order Blattodea; family Blaberidae; genus Diploptera; species Diploptera punctata. The sequence goes on from JASPKZ010007481.1 coordinate 72,685, forward strand.
TAAATCCTGATGTTATTTTCACCACATCCTCATGTGGGATATTTTTCACTAAACTGTTTGAAAATGTTCAAAATAATTTGTTTCTCTCCGCTTTTGAAATGCTTTCCTTTCCAATGTTTAAGAATTTTTGCCATTTTGAAACAATTGAAATCCCAATATATGCTGCTTAAGAATGAAACAAAGTTTATTTATCATCATCTTCAAGGTGTGGGCCTGTTGGCCCATTCCGCTCCCGGTGCACTATATGCTGCAGGTGCAGGTCATCTTTCCAATGACGTTTTGGTCTTCCTACATTTCTTCAGCCTAGAGGCCTATAATGAAGCAGCTGTTTTGATAAACGATTATTTGGCATTCTTTGTACATGTTCAAACCAATTATGTTTATTTCTGTGTATTCTCTCTTTTATATTATATATTTGTAGTTCATCTCTGATATCTTAATTTCTCTTAAATTACACCTGCAACTGATCTGAGAAATCTCATTTCTATTGTCTCGATTTTATTTTTATCAGAGATCGTTAAAGGCCAAGTCTCAGATGTATTAAAATTGTAATTATATATTTTAAGATTCTCCCATATAACTTACATAGACATGTGCTAGGTAATATATATTTTTATTATTATTTTTTATTGGGATGCAAGGAGAAGTGTCTCATACAACCTCACCTTCTCGTGGTGCAACCTGTTTTAACAAACGAGGCTCTGGGGACCGAGTCATGGCGGTATAACCGTTCCAACTAATACTGAGTAAATGCAGTATTGAAGCAGGTCCAGATGTGGTAGTCAGAGCATATGGTTGCTATGCAGCAGTGAAGTCAAAACATTAAGGATTTTGGGTATATTTTTCTCAGAAACCCCTTGTAGTATAGAATCATAATTTTCTGTGCTTATTATCATTATAATTAACAATAATTGGATTATCTCTATTGGTTCAATGGGAAAAAAATTTGCATTTGGAAAATAAAATTTTCTCAAAATGTTATTTTTAGATATTTATTACCCATCCAAGTTTTTTGTGCAGGCGGAAAATATGTTAACTAACAAACTGTCTCTCTCTCTTTCTCTTCCTTACTATGTTGCCACATCCTGTCCTTTGTATTATGTTGTTTGATTGGCAGGTAGAGAGCTGACAAATACTGTGTATTTTAATGATCCGTCGTTCTGCGCGGTCAGTGGCAGAATGACTAACTTGACAACCCTGTTACTTTTGGGGTTACGTCTAGGAATGAGCTGTCCCTTCCTTGCCCTTCTCATTACATGTTGCCACTGTGAGGCTGGTAACGGAGAGACGACAAATACTGTGATTTTAAATGATCCGACCGCTTGAGCATTCAGTGCTTAAATGACTAATTTGACAACCATGTTAAGATCTTTCACACGTGTTTAGAGATTCTCCCCCCACATTTGAAGTTGAAAATTTTCAATACGTGATCGGATGTACAGTTTTCTCCTACATCCCTTCCACAGATTCAGTACATCGGCGACACTAGCGCTAAAACTCTTCCCCTCTGCCCGTGAACAGATAACTTGGATGTGTAATAGGTACCATTTTCTCAAAAAACTACTAGAGGTAGGAACCTGAAATTTTGCATACTTCTATTCCACGTTTTTATGAATATTTGTCGCCACTTTCACAAAGTTATAATAAAAATCATGGATTTTAGACTCTGAAAAGAATGACAAAATAGTATTAATATTTTTTTATTTATTTTCCAAATGCAAATATTTTTTTTTTCCATTGAACCAATAGAGATAATCCAATTATTTTGGCCATGCTTATTGTTAATTATAATGATAATAAGCACAGAAAATTATGATTCTATACTACAAGGGGTTTCTGAGGAAAATGTACCCAAAGTCCTTCATATTTATAGCATATAAAAGATATATATATTTCAGATTTAACTTTTTTTTTATAAAATCAAGTATATAAGGTAGAGATATGAACAAAAAGCCAAAATATTCTCAAACTTGTGTGCATGGTGTAAAATTTTCAGGTTTATTTATTTACAAGTTCATAAGAAATAGTAATTTGATTTCACTGCTGCATAGTAACCATATGCTCGGACTACCATGTCCCCTTAAAGATGGCAACCCCATCGCTGGACTTACCACCTCCTTGCTAGCAACTAGTTGGTGGGACATTCTATTGCTTTCAAGCCTGATGGCATGAAAACCGCTTTCTCAGGCTGTAACAGTTCTTCTAGGACTAAAACCTGGCAGGATGATGATGATGATGATGATTTTTATTTACTTTATTTTGAGTGTTAGAAAGGAAAGTACATTTAATATTTGAGTTTTTATTCTTTAACATTCTCACCTCATATGTAAGAATGTGTTGTTTTCAAATGCTGGGTCTTGGCAACGAAGCCATTAGCGTTCTTGCTCTCCAATATTTCTCTATGGTGGATCCAACAGGTTTGTAGATGTTCTTCGTTCATTTCTTCGTCTTTGTTGCATAGAGGACAATTTGGATTTGTGTAGATTCCTATTTTATATAAATGTTTGGCCAAATAGTCATGTTCTGTAAGCAGTCTAAATTTTGCTACTGTAGTTTTACATGGAATTTCTGGAATAATATCTGGCTTCTTTACTAAAATATTCCATTTTTTGTCTTTGGCTTTATTACATAGGTCTTGGTTTTGTTTGATTTTATATTTGTTTTTAATTATTCTTTTTATGGATGTGAAAGGTAAGCTTTTAGTAGTATTCTGAATTAAATTGGAGCCTTTTTTGGCAAGAAAATCAGCAGTGTCATTTCCAGCAATTCCACAATGTGCAGGTATCCATTGCAATTGAATTCTTTTCTGTAGTTTTTGGAGTTGTTGAATCATTTTGTAGCACTCTTTAATTTGTATTGACTTCATTTTGTGTGAATTTATTGCATATATTGCTACCTTAGATTCAGAGAGTATGACAGCATTTTGAATATGTAAGAATGTTAAAGAATACAAACTCAAATATTAAATTAAACCTCATATTGTAACTTCCTAATGATTTAAAAAAAAAGGAACAACATTTTCATACCCACTGACAGTTAAAATCATTATTCGACCAATGAAAATGTAGACATACAACTGCTTTGTTTAGATTACAAGTGGAACTTAAAAATAATAATAATCCATCCATAGTAATTCTGCCCGAAGGCAGGTCTGTGATGGCCATATGATTTCGGGGACCGTTTGGGCCTTAAAGTTTTCCTGACATTTGTCTTACAGGTGAGGAAAAACCCCGATAAAAACCTCAGCCAGAAAAACTGCCCCGACCAGGATCGAACCAGGGCCCGCTGCGTGACAAGGCAGCACGCTACCTCGAGACCACAGCGGTGGACATAATAATAATAGCTTTATTTTACCTGGCAGAGTTAAGGTCTTAAGGTTTTGTCTGCCACTCAACCAGGTTTTAAAAAATACAAAAAAAAAAGTCTTACATTGCTTGGAAGAAGTATAATGTGTGGTTAAGGTTGGTATTCATGAACCAAGCTCTCTAGACCAAGTCATCACCATAAGCTGAGACTCTCATCTTTCAATTGTTCCCGGACATTTTTTAAATAATAAATATGTTGTTATCACGTGATGTTGAATAGAGTGAGCCAGTTAGAGTAGGTTCTGCATCACCCACATAATTAACCACGGGCTGAGAGACACTCTTCGCAGAAAGCTTGGTTTTTTAATACCTGCCTTAAAGTTTCTTTTACACACATTGCCTTGTAAGTCCTGTAAATTGAAGCAGAAATGAAAAATATGTGAATGATTTGTCCGAGGACAAAGGAAGTTAACATTTTTTATTTGTACAAAATTTAATTTAATCTGATCCAGTTATTAATCCACTGGAGACACGTTTAAAGCGCCTAGCATGTTCACTGGGAACCCATTTAAATCTCCTCACTGCTACTCCGGCTGCGCTGGATTTTAAATCAGAATACAAAATACACATACTGTGTTCTATCATTTATGTTTTCAGATATTTTGTTTACCCCTGAATTTCTTTTAGTATCTTGTACTTTTACGAATAGCAAAGGAATGTGGGCTGCCTGCTACCCTCTGTTGTGCATTGTAAACCATTATGTTTTGTTATTTTCAAGGCTGTGAAAGTTGACAAACATTTCAAAAACCATCTTTTTGTAACAGTTCTCGGACATTGCCTCTAAAGTAAACACAAATCATTTGTTCAAACAAGACCGAAAAAAATAACAAACGCAATATAATACTGTACATAATAAAAATAAATATATGAAATATAAACAAGCATAGACCTATACATTATAAAATCAGGAAAAGTTCTTCGTATATTCTTTAATTATCATAGTTATATATCGACCTGTAAATTATAAAATACTATAGATAAAAACTGGACGAATCTCACCTAATATTTCTACCATCAGTAGCATGCACGGTTACGTTGTCACTGTATATTATTTCATCGTTCGAATCTTCGTTCCATGATAATTCACTACAATTACTGTCACATAACATTTCATCCACTACTTCACTTAGTTTCTCAATAGCAATACATTCTCTCCTATTTACGGACATATTTACAACTATGAAGTTTAACAAATAAACACTGAATTTATATTCACTTATATTTTACTGTAATAAATGCCTACAACTATAGTCTACTATTCTATAAATAATAACTAAAATAAACTATACAATACACTAGGCCTATACATATTTACTTTACATAAACAAACAACAGATTTTACTGATGGTGAACCGAAAATTTAAACCACTAAAAAAACCTAACTTCTTACAGTGCGGGTTATAACACAACGAGTGTAGGTCGTGGAGGAGCTGTTGGACTTTCTACCTGCTCACGAGGGAGACTCGTTAAAAGTCTCCAATGGGTTAATAATTCTAAGTGAAAATATAAGCTGATAATATGTTCGGTTGATCTTCATCTTGCTCATAATTTGTTGTTTCTTATAAGACACATTTCAAAGCTTCTTTGCTCCATCTTCAGTTGGTACAGACTGATCTTTAAGTTGTCAGCCCTGGATCTCGACTCCTGTTCCCTCTTTCTTTCATCCAAAGAACTTGCCAATTAGAGAATTTGAAAATTCATAATTCTCTCCTTGTTCTTCTGTATGCAGATTTTTTCCCATATGGTGAGCTTGTTTGTGTTTTCTATCTGTTTAATAATTCTGTTTTTACATCTGTTTTATGGCTCCAATTGTAGCAGTCGGAAGTACAAAGTTCCACTTATTCCATGCAGTCAGTCCTTAAAGGGAGCTGACATGAAAGGTTCAGAGCAAAAGTGGACCAAGTCTATAATTTACTCTCTTCAGAAAAAAATGTAAGGAAATAAAGAAACAAGCTGATAAAGCAGCACAAATATCAGGATATATGAAAGATTTAATGTGGCGCAACAAACATATGTCAATACTTACTTACTTACTTACTCACTGGTACTATCGAACCCATAGGTTCATTGCCATGCAGACATAAGCTCTCCATACATCCCTATCCTGAGCTAATGCTTTCCAATCATTCCCTGTATAATCTACTTCCCTCAAATCATAGTTAATGCTATTCTCCCACCTCATTCTTGGTCTACCAACTGGGTGTTTTCCCTCTGGCTTTCCTACAAGAAGCTTCCATGCAAGTCTTTCATTCCCCATTTGTGCAACATGTCCTGCCCTTCGCAGTCTATGAGACTTAACTGTTCTTATTATATCTGGCTTCCTATAAAAACCATGTAGTTCATTGTTATGTAGTCTTCTCCATTCACTTGTGCTGTTCATCTCTCTTTGGTCCAAACATTTTCCTAAGTACTTTATTCTCAAATACTTGTAATCTCCTTTCCTCCCTTAAAGTAAGAGTCCACGTTTCGCACCCATATAATATAACTGGTAGAATAATGAGTTTATATATATTTTCAGTTTAACGTTTTTTTTGAAAGGAGTTGGGATATCAAGAGTCTCTGCAATGCATAATAGCACGCATTTCCAGAATTGAGCCTGTGTTTAATTTCTTTATGCATCTCATTCCTTTTTGTGATTATTGTTCCTAGGTATTTGAATTCAGTCACTTCCTCAAAATTTCCCTCATTTGTCATTAGCTGTCCATTTCCATTGTTTAATGAATTTCTAAGTGTGACCATATATTTAGTTTTATTGATATTTACTTCCAGTCCTAATTTCTTAGTGTTACTCAATAGTGTGTGTGTGTTGGCCTTTAGTATCTCCTCGCTATCGGCCAGTAGTACTACATCATCAGCATAAACTAACAGCTTATTAATACCATTGAGTTGTAGGCCTTCCTCATTCTGTAAAGATTTGATGGCGTGCTCTAGTACAAAATTAAATAGCAGAGGAGATAGTGCATCTCCTTGCTTCAACCCATTGTGGATTTCAAAATTGAGGAAATAGTATAGCTGGGTTAACTTGGCAAAGAAAGAGACGAAGATACAAGGGTAGATCTTTGACCCACTTTAGTCCAGATACAAAAGAAAGAACCCGCCCTGTTTTGATTTTTCCTCTCCCCCCTTATCACTATTAACATCAGGTAAAGAAAATCCGACAACACTGGTGAGAGTGAGAGAGATGAGTACAATTGTCTTTACAAATTTCTCATAAAGTTAAATCAGAGACTTACTCACTGGCACTATGGAACCTGTAGGTTCATGGCCGCGCGGACATAAGCTCTCCATACATCCCTATCCTGAGCTAATGCTTTCCAATCATTTCCTGTATAATCTACTTCCCTCAAATCAAAGTTAATGTTATTCTACCACCTCATTCTTGGTCTACCAACTGGGCGTTTTCCCTCTGGCTTTCCTACAAGAAGCTTCCATGCAAGTCTTTCATTCCCCATACGTGCAACATGTCCTGCCCAATGCAGTCTACGAGACTTAATTGTTCTTATTATATCTGGCTTCCTTTACTTATCTAAATATTTTTTAAAAATGTATAAAAACAATCTATTAAACGCTAACTAAATACTTAATTCTACTAAATAAATTATGTATTAACTGAATTTTCAAGACAATTGTAAAATCCACCACACTGCTAGAACTAAGAACAGTCTACTGAGAAAGACAGATGTTTTTTGTTCTGCCAATACAATGTCAGTACTGAACTACACTATTAACAATAGATGGCCCTCTGCCGGTCTGCCATCCCGCACTAAAACTGTGTGTTTTGTATTATATTAGTTATAGAAATCTCTCTATCTGGGATGAAAAGGATATCCCTGAAAAAATTACTAGTTATAATAAAAGTTTAGGAATTATTAATCAAGTTATGAAACCATACCTTGTACAAAAAAATACCAGATTATGTTTATATAACACTTTGGCTAGACCAGTGTTGACCTATGGTAGTGAAGCATGGACACTAAAAAGACAACATGAAAGCAGAATAACGGCTTGTGAAATGAGATTCATGCGCAGAACAGCGGGTTACACCAATGGGATCGGAAAAGAAACTCCGATGTCTTAAAAGAATTGAAGACTACGCCAGTTTTGGAATATATTAAATGGCATCAACTAAATTGGAAACATCATCTTGAAAGAATGAGTTCAAATCGGATCCCCAAAGCTGTTTATAATTATACACCAAGAGGGCGAAGATTTCTGGGCCCTCCTATGAAACACTGGAGGGAAAATTTTCTATAGGATCGTAACAGGCCTTGGCCTAATACTTGGAAGGAAGAAGAACAAGATAGAAATCTTAACATAAATTTAAAGTATAACAAAATAAGTCAATTAAGAGGGAGAAGTTATATAGTATCCTGCTGGAGTTCGGAATTCCTAAAAAGTTAGTTAGACTTATACGAATGTGTCTAAATGGCTCAAAGAGTAGGGTGCGTATAGGCAAACAATTTTCAGACAATTTTGAAATCCAGAATGGGTTGAAGCAAGGAGATGCACTATCTCCTCTACTATTTAATTTTGTACTAGAGCACGCCATTAAATCTTTAGAGAATGAGGAAGGCTTTCAACTGAATGGTATTAATAAGCTGTTAGTTTATTTATGCTGATGATGTAGTACTATTGGCCGATAGCGAGGAGATACTAAAGGACAACACGCACACACTATTGAGTAACACTAAGAAATTAGGACTAGAAGTAAATATCAGTAAAACTAAATATATGGTCACTCATAGAAATTCATTATATAATGGAAATGGACAGCTAATGACAAATGAGGGAAATTTTGAGGAAGTGGCTGAATTCAAATACCTAGGAACAATAATCACAAATAGGAATGAGATGCACAAAGAAATTAAACATAGACTCAATTCTGGAAATGCGTGCTATTATGCATTGCAGAGACTTTTGATGTCCCAACTCCTTTTCAAAAAACGTTAAGCTGAAAATATATAAAACTATTATTCTACCAGTTATATTATATGGATGGGAAACATGGACTCTTACTTTAAGGGAGGAAAGGAGATTACAAGTATTTGAGAATAAAGTTCTTAGAAAAATTTTTGGACCAAAGAGAGATGAACAGACAGGTGAATGGAGAAGACTACATAACAATGAACTACTTGGTCTTTATAGGAAGCCAGATATAATAAGAACAGTTAAGTCTCGTAGACTGCGATGGGCAGGATATATTGCACGTATGGGGAATGAAAGACGTGCATGGAAGCTTCTTGTAGGAAAGCCAGAGGGAAAACGCCCAGTTGGTAGACCAAGAATGAGGTGGGAGAATAACATTAACTATGATTTGAGGGAAGTAGATTATACAGGGAATGATTGGAAAGCATTAGCTCAGGATAGGGATGTATGAAGAGCTTATGTCCGTGCGGTCATGAACCTACGGGTTCGATAGTGCCAGTGAGTAAGTAAGTAAGTATAACAAAATAAGTCATGAATTAAAAACTATATATCATATTTTTTACAAAAATCCTCTGAAAAAAACGTAAATTATAATATTTTATTTTCTAGCTTTCACAGTTTTGGGGGAGTTGGTTTATAACTGGTAACAGCCACATTCCTAGCTATTGTATACACCCCTACAGTAGTGGGGATAGGAAAATGATGTCCCTTCTATCAACTCCGTTGATAAAGTATAACAAAATAAGTCAGGAATTAAGAACTATATATAAAACTTTTTACAAAAATCCTCTGAAAAAACGTAAATAATAATATTTTATTTTCTAGCTTTCACAGCTTTGGGGGAGTTGGTTTATAACTGGTAACAGCCACATTCCTAGCTATTGTATACACCCCTACAGTAGTGGGGGTAGTAAAATGATGTCCCTTCTATCAACTCCGTTGATAAAGTATAACAAAATAAGTCAGGAATTAAAAACTATATATAATACTTTTTACAAAAATCCTCTGAAAAAACGATAAATAATAATATTTTATTTTCTAGCTTTGACAGCTTTGGGGGAGTTGGTTTATAACTGGTAACAGCCACATTCCTAGCTATTGTATACACCCCTACAGTAGTGGGGGTAGTAAAATGATGTCCCTTCTATCAACTCCGTTGATAAAGTATAACAAAATAAGTCAGGAATTAAAAACTATATATAATACTTTTTACAAAAATCCTCTGAAAAAACGATAAATAATAATATTTTATTTTCTAGCTTTGACAGCTTTGGGGGAGTTGGTTTATAACTGGTAACAGTCACATTCCTAGCTATTGTATACACCCCTACAGTAGTGGGGGTAGTAAAATGATGTCCCTTCTATCAACTCCGTTGATAAAGTATAACAAAATAAGTCAGGAATTAAAAACTATATATAATACTTTTTACAAAAATCCTCTGAAAAAACGATAAATAATAATATTTTATTTTCTAGCTTTGACAGCTTTGGGGGAGTTGGTTTATAACTGGTAACAGCCACATTCCTAGCTATTGTATACACCCCTACAGTAGTGGGGGTAGGAAAATGATGCCCCTTCTATCAACTCCGTTGAAATAGATAATAGTAGCAACCATTGTGGAAAGTAGTGACAACGGCTGTGCGAATATAGATGCGACGTTGAGAAAGTAGTGATTTTGCTTCTATTGTGTGTCTAGAGGTAACCGCGAGGAAAATAGTTTGAAAACACTTTCTGCATTGGCTCTTGGCTTGGCTTCCATTTTGGGTGTCATTGTTTTGGAGGCAAGTTTGAAATATCTTTCTCACAGAAGAACGAGTTATTGGGACCTAAATTAGAAGATTTGAGTATAGCTGTCGTGCATTGGACATCAGGTAATGAAATATTAATATAATATTTTAAAAACTTAATTACAAAGTTGTGCGCAAATGCGAACACGTGCCTATGAATTTAGTATGACTAATCTTAGTAAAATTTCCCAAACGTTTATTAGAAATGGATGTACCTAACAAAATCAATTACATGCATATTATTTGTCCACTGCGTTTGTCTCGAGGTAGCGTGCTACCTTGTTACGCAGCGGGCCCGAGTTCGATTCCCGGTCGGGACAGGCACGTGGGTGAGGTTTTCTTTTCAGGGTTTTTCCTCACCTGAAAGACAAATCGAGGCAGTTTAGGGCCAACGTTCTCCGAAAATCATCCGGCCATCATCATCATCATTCTTATCACTATCCTTCACCGGTTTGGAAAGCAACGGCAAGCTACTGCACACATAATTCCCTAGTAAAGCTGCAAAGCATTACGTGAAAATGCTATGATTGCAGTGATGAAAGACCTGTCCCTCTGGCATAATTACTTAAGAATAGAATAGCATATCATTTAAAGAAGTGTAAACTATTCTAATGTACACTAACTTGTCCAATCGTAATGTAAGAAAATAAAGTTTCCGCGATAATCTGCCAAAGTTTGCGAAAGTATCTGCGATGTTTAGTGAATTTTCCACTAGAGGTAACAAATATAAGTCAAGAAACGTAAAAACAAATTTTATTACGTTTAAGTACACGTGGGATAGTTAGGTTATGTTATGATTAAGTTAGGCTATGTTATGATTTGGTTAGGTTATGTTATGATTAGGTTAGATTATGTTATGATTTGGCTATGTTAGCTGATATTTATTTAATGTTACAAATATATGTGTCTGGATTTTCTGGTGAAATAGGAACTAATCTGTTGTCTAGAGCCATCTACAGCAATCTTTATTTTTTACAGTAATAATATTAAGAAAACTGCCATTGTGTGGGGAGATGATTTATTTTTTGTATTAGTCATAAATCGATGTTGGGTTATTGTTCAATGAAATAATATAACTAACTCACTGGCACTATCGAACCCGTAGGTTTATGGCCGAGCGAACATAAGCTCTCCATACATCCCTATCCTGAACTAATGTTTTCCAACTTTTCTCTGTATAATCAACTTCCGGCTGAGGTGTATAAACCGTCGCACACAATTTTCCATGTAATATTCTTATGCCACTGATGCACTAAATACTTTTCAACCATTTATAATAACGTTTAGTACTATTTTAAACATTTTGGAACCATTTTATAAACATTTCTTATGATTTTAAAATATTTCTAATTTATTCGAATGTTGTACATCGAGTTCTACAGGCGCGAAAATGCTTCATGTAACATCCGCTAGGAGACTCTCACATCACAGTTACCAACATTTGAAAATAATTTGAAACCCCTACAGTAGTGGGGGTAGGAAAATGATGCCCCTTCTATCAACTCCGTTGAAATAGATAATAGTAGCAACCATTGTGGAAAGTAGTGACAACGGCTGTGCGAATATAGATGCGACGTTGAGAAAGTAGTGATTTTGCTTCTATTGTGTGTCTAGAGGTAACCGCGAGGAAAATAGTTTGAAAACACTTTCTGCATTGGCTCTTGGCTTGGCTTCCATTTTGGGTGTCATTGTTTTGGAGGCAAGTTTGAAATATCTTTCTCACAGAAGAACGAGTTATTGGGACCTAAATTAGAAGATTTGAGTATAGCTGTCCGTGCATTGGACATCAGGTAATGAAATATTAATATAATATTTTAAAAACTTAATTACAAAGTTGTGCGCAAATGCGAACACGTGCCTATGAATTTAGTATGACTAATCTTAGTAAAATTTCCCAAACGTTTATTAGAAATGGATGTACCTAACAAAATCAATTACATGCATATTATTTGTCCACTGCGTTTGTCTCGAGGTAGCGTGCTACCTTGTTACGCAGCGGGCCCGAGTTCGATTCCCGGTCGGGACAGGCACGTGGGTGAGGTTTTCTTTTCAGGGTTTTTCCTCACCTGAAAGACAAATCGAGGCAGTTTAGGGCCAACGTTCTCCGAAAATCATCCGGCCATCATCATCATCATTCTTATCACTATCCTTCACCGGTTTGGAAAGCAACGGCAAGCTACTGCACACATAATTCCCTAGTAAAACTGCAAAGCATTACGTGAAAATGCTATGATTGCAGTGAAAGACCTGTCCTCTGGCATAATTACTTAAGAATAGAATAGCATATCATTTAAAGAAGTGTAAACTATTCTAATGTACACTAACTTGTCCAATCGTAATGTAAGAAAATAAAGTTTCCGCGATAATCTGCCAAAGTTTGCGAAAGTATCTGCGATGTTTAGTGAATTTTCCACTAGAGGTAACAAATATAAGTCAAGAAACGTAAAAACAAATTTTATTACGTTTAAGTACACGTGGGATAGTTAGGTTATGTTATGATTAAGTTAGGCTATGTTATGATTTGGTTAGGTTATGTTATGATTAGGTTAGGTTATGTTATTGATTTGGCTATGTTAGCTGATATTTATTTAATGTTTACAAATATATATGTCTGGATTTTCTGGTGAAATAGGAACTAATCTGTTGTCTAGAGCCATCTACAGCAATCTTTATTTTTTACAGTAATAATATTAAGAAAACTGCCATTGTGTGGGGAGATGATTTATTTTTTGTATTAGTCATAAATCGATGTTGGGTTATTTTTTCAATGCAATAATATAACTAACTCACTGGCACTATCGAACCCGTAGGTTCATGGCCGAGCGAACATAAGCTCTCCATACATCCCTATCCTGAACTAATGTTTTCCAACTTTTCTCTGTATAATCAACTTCCGGCTGAGGTGTATAAACCGTCGCCACACAATTTTCCATGTAATATTCTTATGCCACTGATGCACTAAACACTTTTCAACCATTTATAATAACGTTTAGTACTATTTTAAACATTTTGGAACCATTTTATAAACATTTCTTATGATTTTAAAATATTTCTAATTTATTCGAATGTTGTACATCGAGTTCTACAGGCGCGGAAATGCTTCATGTAACATCCGCTAGGAGACTCTCACATCACAGTTACCAACATTTGAAAATAATTTGAAACCATATTTAGTGTTAGTGTACGTAAAATTAGTTTATAGTTTGTTAAATAATCATCATCATCATCATGAACAAATTCGTTTTAGGCCATGTGGCCTGTACGGTAAACCTAGCGAAGATGGTCTTGATCTTTCCACCGATGTTTTGGTCTTCCTTGGTCCCTATGTCCAGTTGGGGTATATTGGAATGCCAATTTTGGAAGTCTATTTCTTGCCATTCTTCTCAGATGATTTTTCCATTCTTGTTGGTATCTTTGGATATCTTCATTTAAACTTGCTACTCCAAGTTTTCCTCTGATAGTAGTGTTCCTTTGGTGATCCAGTCTATTAACTCCTAACAATGATCGTAAAAAGCGCATTTGGCTTACTTGAAGTTTATGAGAGTTTCTTTTATTTAAAATCCAAATTTCACTTCCGTATTTTAGAGCAGCTTTTGATGTGACGTTATGTAATCTTAGTTTTGTCTCTGCCCTCATCTGTTTACCAAAATGTCTTCGTATTACCCGATTCATTTTATTATATTTTTGTAATTTTGAATCAATGTCACTCTTATACTCTGCAAATACACTTCCTAAGTAAGAGAAATCTGACACTTGTTCTATAATTTTTCCATCAATCTCAATTTTCACCCGTTGTATGTTTTTTCCACACATTGCCATTGTTTTGGATTTTGATGTGGAAATTTTCATATTATATTTGCTGGCAATTTTGAATAATTGATATGCTGCTATTTGTAAGCTATCTTCGGAATCTGATAATATTATTTGATCATCAGCATATAATATTGTTTGAATTATTTTATTCCTAGTTATTGAAATTCCACTGGTTACTTTTTGTTTCCATTCTTGCACTATTCTGTTAATATATGTATTAAATAAGAGTGGAGATAGTCCACATCCTTGTCGAACACCTTTGCCTGTGTTTATGTGTTCTGTTATTTCTCCATCTGGTAATTTAATTTTGATTTTAGAAATTTGATATAAGCTTTGTATGGCTCGTATTACATGTGAGTGTATATGTTCTTCATGCAGTATCTGCCAAAGTTTATCTCGGTTTACATTATCATATGCCTTTTCATAATCTATAAATAGTATGTACAGTGGGAGATTAAATTCTCTCCTTTTTTCCATAATTTGTTGCAGGGTAAATATTGCATCTATAGTGCTCCTCCCTTTTCTAAATCCACATTGTTCTTCTTCCAAAAATGTTTCAGTACTTACTGATAACTTATTTTTAATTATGTTGGCATATAATTTAGATGCAGTTGGGAGTAAGGTAATGCCTCGGTAGTTATCACATTTGTTTTTCTGACCTTTTTTATGTATATTAATTACTAGAACCCGTTTCCCAATCCGTTGGAATATTAAGACAATGCCAAATATTGTTAAAAAGTTCTAATAGTTTCTCTTTCAAGGCAGTTCCTCCATACTTAAAAAGTTCTAAATTTAAATCATCTAAACCTGGACTTTTCCTGTTCTTGGCCTTCTTTAAAACTTCTTCTAGTTCGTCCATTGTTATGTCTGGTTTTTCTATTTCATTTTCACAAGTCAAATTCGAAGTAATTTTTTTAGTGTGAGTGTTCGGTTCTGACCAAAGATTTTTGTAGTAAGTAATCCAGTCTTGTTTTGGTATCAGATTAACATTAATTTTGTCTTTTGTTTCCATCTGTAATTTTTTGAATATTTTAAATCCCTGTCTTTGTGCTCCTGTAATATCACGTTCTAAGGATTTTACAAATTTGTCCCAATCATCCCTTCTGTATTTTCTAGACAATTTACGAACCTTAGCTCTGAGTTTTTTATATTCTGTATAATGTTCCTCTTGTTTAGTTTGTAAATACACTTTATAGGCTTTTTTCTTTTGTTCAATATTTTCTTTTAATTCGGGATTCCAAGTTCGTAATCTCTTTTTGTTTTTGATTTGTTTATATCCGAGACTCTCATATGCTGCTTCCATGATTGCTTGTTTTAGATTTATCCAGTCCTCTTCAATATCGCCCGTGCTTGTTTTAAGTTTATTCTTTATTCTAGTTTGATATAATATTTGTGTACTTTGGTCTTCCAATAAGTGAATTTTAAACTTTTTTGGTATCTTATTTTGTACTGTCTGCTTGTATTTTCTTGTGCTGATGTGTTTGTGATATAATTTTATTTTGCTTTCAACAAGAAAATGGTCACTATCAATTTCACTTCCTCTGTACACTCTGGTATCATTTCCAGACTTTTTAAATCTATTATTAATTAGTACATAATCTATTATAGACTTTGATCCCCTTGCTGCCCATGTATATTTGTGTATTTTCTTGTGTCTAAAGAAGGAGTTTGTGATTCTTAAATTATTGAATATGCAAAAATCTATTAGCAGTTTACCATTATTGTTGCAAGTTGGTTCTCCTTCTGATCCAATGCATTCTGTTATCGGTTGATTTCCGACTCTTGCATTAAAATCACCAGCAATTATGAGATAATCTTGTTTATTTACTTTGTCAATGGTTTCTTGTAAAATATCATAAAATTCTATGGTTTCTGAATCGTTTCCTTCTACAGGGGCATAAATTCCAATTATAGTAAAATTATGTCCTAAAATTTTTATTCTAACTGTTACGATTTTTGGGGAAATCCATTGGTAATATAAAATGTTGTGTTGCAAATTTTTCCTTATTAAAATTGCGACTCCTGATGATGCCCAGTTCTCTGCTGGAACTCCAGAATAAATCATTACATATTTTCCTAATTCTTCTGATCCTTTGTTCTTCTTTTTTGTTTCCGAAATAATGGCAATGTCAATTTTTCTTTTGTCTACCTCTACTTCTAACTCTTCTTCTTTATGTGTTATTCCTCTCACATTCCATGTTGCAACTTTGAGATCCTTAATCATTAACCTATTTCTTGCTTTGTCGTCATCAGTGTGATCATTCCAGTCTTTGCTTAAGTTTCTTCGAGTAGTAGGAAGTCCCCTGGGTTGGTTACCAGCCATCCGCAGAGCAAGACTAGTGGTAGGGCTGCTACCTTATAGCCTCTAGTCAGGCGTTCAAAATATGGAATTTCCTCCATATTCGATGGAACGGTTATACCGCCGTGACTCGGTCCCCATTACCTCGTTAGTTAAAAGCAGGGTGTACCACGTGCAGGTGAGGTTGAGAATTAGGTAGGAAAGGTTATAGAATGCACATCACTACCTCTTACACCCCTTGTTAAATAATATGCATGTAAATTGTTTTGTTAGGTTAGGAAATGGGAAGTTAGTTTACGTTCATTTTTTGTTTGAATTTGGAAATAAATAATACACATGTAAACCTTTTTGTTAGGTTAGGAAATGGTAAGATAGTTGACATCTATTGTTTTTAGCGTTTGGGAATTTATTCCCAATGTTGGTAATGCTGACTTCAGAGTCATCTACCAGAAGCTACATTAACCATTACAGCAACTCGCGCATGCGCACTGCGATTCTGTAGAACTTAAAATAATTCATGTGCACCTTATCCTCTACTTCCCACAAATCATAGTAAATGCTAGGCTCAGGTTTCCATTAAGCGCAGTGACAAATATTTCTAAGTCCAATGCAGGCACCATGCGCATAGCACCGACAGGGTTTTATTTTCAAATTATTTCCCACCATTTACAACAAATTTTACATTTTTTCTAATGTTTATTTGAACATATTTTTCAATAATATATAACTATATACGTAACTTGAAGATGTGACAGCCTTATTGATTTAAAGAATATTCTTTGCAACAACAGTGCAGCCAACATAGGTTATGTACTTCAGAATTTGAGAACTTACTATTTATTTTTGGGCATTGCATTCTTTCATAAGTTAGAGCGTCTAAATTGCCTTAGGTTAGCTTTTAGGTTGGTCTTTCATAGGTTAGAGTACTTAACCCCTCAGCGTGGTTTACCGTATATATACGAGACAGGTTTCCTCCCTTCTGTGCGGTCATTTAAATGTCCATGCAGTACCACTGTGCTGTAGTATTTTTAAACTAATCTCCAAGTAACTTATTTTAGATACATATCAAATTGTGATTAATAGAATGTAAACAATGAATGACTATTCTATTCTACAGTGTTCTGCCCAAGGGCAGGTCTTTCACTGCAATCATAGCATTTTCATTCAATGCTTTGTAGCTGTACTAGGGAATTATAGGTGTAGGAGCTTCCCGTTGCTTCCACACTGGTGAATGATGATGATGATGGCCGGATGATTTTTGGGTACCGTTGGGGCCCTAAAGCTTCCTGACATTTGTCATACAGGTCAGGAAAACCCCCGAAATAAAACTCGCCCAAGAAGCCTCTCCTGACTGGAATCGAATGTCGGTCAGCTGCGTGACAAGGCAGCACGCTACCTCGAGACCACACACCCAGTTCTAGAGTCACACAATTCGTAAGTTTTAAAATCAAATTTGGCAGTTTTAAGTGGAGGGAATTGTTTGCTCCTCCATAACCATAATGATTCATCAATTACAATATCTTGATTTGGAAGGTAGAGAGAATGGAATTTATTATTAAAATATTCAATGAAAGGGACAATTTAAAAAAAATGAAGGACATTGGAAACCAACTCATTTTGTGTTGTCTTAAAATGTATGGAACCATCGAAACATCTCCATACTTTGCTATTCCAAATAATATTTTCCAATTATTCCCGTATAATTTATAATAACATCCTCAACTCGTGTCCAAGTCGGGGTCGGGTCGAGGGATGAGATGAGAGGTCTGTGTATGACAAGGTGTGGCCGAACACGTCTGACGCACCACCACAGAGGCAGATGAACGAAATGAATGTGATGAGATGAGTATGGAGAAATGATGGAATAAAACTGCGGCAGGGGAAGGCGGGAGAAAACCCCGAGAATAACCTGTCCAAGCTCCGTTTTTTCCGCCATGAAACCAACATGGAGTGACTGAGCAGTGAAGGTCTTGTATAATTTATCTCCCTCAAATCCTGGTTAATATTTTTCTTGCACTTTATGGTTTTCCCCCCTACTGGGCACTTTGCTTCTAGTTTTCGTACACGAAGTTCCTATATAATTTCCTGTTCGTGCCACATGCCCTACCCATAGCAGCCTACGAGACTTGCAATGTTTTATTACATCTAGATTACATAGATATCACGTTATGTTCGTCTTTCTTCCAAGTTACATCTCAGTTTGCTAATAGATCTCTCATTGAAGCGATGTGCTAACCACATGTATCTTGTTGACATGTTGGCAAATAAGCGTAAGTGTCAATAAATAAAACAAATAACAAAAATGAAAGTGTAAATAAAATATTAATTATTATATCTGTGGTCTCGAGGTGGAATACTGTCTTGTCATGCAGTGGGCTTTTGAGGCCCAAACGGTCCATGGACATCATCTAGCTTTTACCATCATTGTTACCATCAATATCATCCCCCTGGGTGGGAAGCTACCACACCATAATTCCCTAATGAAGCTGCAATCATAGCATGAAAATTCTATGATTACAGTGAAAGACCTGTACTAGAACAGAACACTATAGAATATAGTAACGAAACAAAGAATGATATAGAATGGCGTCTTTCATCGATTAATTACAAGTTATATTTAATTGCAGATGGAGATTTCCTTATACTTTCATCAAGATATAAGTTAAAATGCATTCATTTTTTAAATTGTTGCTAAAGGTTTACTTATAATTTATAATTCTAAACTTTATCTATTTATCCTTCATTCATATTTTTAAATTAAAGATTTTCATAATTCCACACATCAGATTCACTATGTACAATATTTATATAAAAGTTGGAGGATCTAAATCTTATTTGATATAAATTCATTCATATAATTACGGAAACTTGTTGAATGGATTATCTCGCTGGGGAGCACCCGTGTTGGAAGTGTACAGTAAATACATTACTATTATTGCTATTATTATTATTATTATTACTATTATTACTAATTTTATTTTTAGTATCATTACCATTATTATTATTATTATTATTATTATTATTACTAATATTACTATTATTATTATTACTATTATCCCTCTATTATATTTTTAATCTTTTTTTATAATTCTACACATCAAATTCGCCACGTAAATTTGTTTTACAAGTTGGAAATGTCTGAGACATGTGATTTTTGTCTATAAACACACGATCCACGTCGGTTTTGGAAGAAAGGTTAGTTATGAGACCACACAGTGAGACACTTTACAGACATTTCTTTTCGGCAAAATAGGGCATTCACTAGTTCGAACGAAGGGCGTAGCTGAAGAAAAAAAAATACAAAGAGTTTCTCCTTTCCCTAATAAGCAGCTAACTCACTCCACATGCCTGTTGTAAATTATGTCTTAACATGAGGGGGAGATTTTTCTACCACAGCAACAAAAAATAAGTTTTCCAGAATGTTTAACGAACTCCGTATAGGCCTTGAAAATCATAGATGTATCAACGCGTAATGTATGGCAATCTGTATTTGGATATTTAAAAGTCCAGGCGTATCAATACGTCCTTCTGCATCTGGGAAAGGAACGCCATGTTTAAATGTCCACGCTGATGGGTTAAATTGCATTAGGTAGCTTTTAGGTTTGTTAGATAGCATTTATAATGTTGGCTGCATCGCGATATTCCATAGAGTAAACTGCTTTGTGTTTGTTGGCACATGTGCATAGTGTCTGCCTGGGACTTTGAAAAAATTCTCACTACGCTTAATGGAAAGATTATCCAAATGTTATTCTCCCACCCCTTCTTGGTCTACCGACTGGGCGGTTTCTCTCTGGTTTTCCTACAAGAAGCTTCCATGCACATCATTCATTCCACATGTCTTGCCAATCGCAGTCTACGAGACTTAACTGTTTATATTATATCTGACTTTCTACAAAAGACCATGTAGTTGATTGTTATGAAGGCATGGTCTTCTCCATTCACCTGTCTGTTCACCTCTCTCTGGTCAAAAAGTTTTCCAAAGAACTTAATACTCAAATGCTCGTAATCCTCTTTCCCCCCTTAAAGTAAGAGTCCATGTATCATGTCTTTATAAAATAACTTGTAGAATAATAATTTTAGATATTTTCAGTTTAATGTTTTTTTGAAAGGAGTTGGTGCAACAATAAATAGTGAAGATTGGCTGAAACTTTAAACATTTTTCTAGAAACGTATTTAATGTTGCATAGCCTGTTGATGCATGTTGTTGTCCAATTGAGAATATTTAGTTAGGTTTAAGGTGATCAGAATTTAATACCAAGAGAAACACGTATCAGAGCTCAAAGTGTTGATAAATGGATTATTACTAACATGTCATTGTATCGTTCAAATTAAATTAACCAAATTCTTAAATTAGTAAAAAGCTGCACAAATTGTTTTGTTGGAATATCCTCAAATGTTTTTGTGAACTAGTTAAAAAGGTTGTATAAAATTCTGGCTGTTGTACACTTCAGGTCGCAAAAATTTTTCAATTTAATATCTTATTCCACTGATGAACTAAACACTTTTAAACACGTTTCAAACATTTTGCAACATCTTCCAATGTTGCAATGATCTTTTTTTTATATTTATATATTTACGTAAAACATGGTCGTGCTACATTGCTTACTGCTATTTTCCCTCCTCTTCCTATGTTGTTCCAGCGTTGCCACCATCAACAACCTAAAATACTCCAGATGTTGCCAAACATTTCCACGTTCCCTGGATTTCACCTACGTTAGAGTAATTGATTTGTGTTACAGTAATTGATTTAGGTTTGGTTAGCTTTTAGGTTCCTTGCTTTTTAAATGTGATTCCACGTTCCCTGGATTTCACCTACGTTACAGTAATTGATTTGTGTGTACAGTACTTGATTTAGGTTTGGTTAGCTTTTAGGTTCCTTGCTTTTTAAATGTGATTCCACGTTCCCTGGATTTCACCTACGTTAGAGTAATTGATTTGTGTTACAGTACTTGATTTAGGTTTGGTTAGCTTTTAGGTTCCTTGCTTTTTAAATGTGATTCCACGTTCCCTGGATTTCACCTACGTTAGAGTAATTGATTTGTGTTACAGTAATTGATTTAGGTTTGGTTAGCTTTTAGGTTCCTTGCTTTTTAAATGTGATTCCACGTTCCCTGGATTTCACCTACGTTACAGTAATTGATTTGTGTTACAGTAATTGATTTAGGTTTGGTTAGCTTTTAGGTTCCTTGCTTTTTAAATGTGATTCCACGTTCCCTGGATTTCACCTACGTTAGAGTAATTGATTTGTGTTACAGTAATTGATTTAGGTTTGGTTAGCTTTTAGGTTCCTTGCTTTTTAAATGTGATTCCACGTTCCCTGTATTTCACCTACGTTCTAACAGTAATTGAATTTTGTTACGGTAATTGATTTAGGTTTGGTTAGCTTTTAGGTTCCTTGCTTTTTAAATGTGATTCCACGTTCCCTGGATTTCACCTACGTTAGAGTAATTGATTTGTGTTACAGTAATTGATTTAGGTTTGGTTAGCTTTTAGGTTCCTTGCTTTTTAAATGTGATTCCACGTTCCCTGTATTTCACCTACGTTACAGTAATTGATTTGTGTTACAGTAATTGATTTAGGTTTGGTTAGCTTTTAGGTTCCTTGCTTTTTAAATGTGATTCCACGTTCCCTGGATTTCACCTACGTTAGAGTAATTGATTTGTGTTACAGTAATTGATTTAGGTTTGGTTAGCTTTTAGGTTCCTTGCTTTTTAAATGTGATTCCACGTTCCCTGGATTTCACCTACGTTAGAGTAATTGATTTGTGTTACAGTAATTGATTTAGGTTTGGTTAGCTTTTAGGTTCCTTGCTTTTTAAATGTGATTCCACGTTCCCTGGATTTCACCTACGTTAGAGTAATTGATTTGTGTTACAGTAATTGATTTAGGTTTGGTTAGCTTTTAGGTTCCTTGCTTTTTAAATGTGATTCCACGTTCCCTGGATTTCACCTACGTTAGAGTAATTGATTTGTGTTACAGTAATTGATTTAGGTTTGGTTAGCTTTTAGGTTCCTTGCTTTTTAAATGTGATTCCACGTTCCCTGGATTTCACCTACGTTAGAGTAATTGATTTGTGTTACAGTAATTGATTTAGGTTTGGTTAGCTTTTAGGTTCCTTGCTTTTTAAATGTGATTCCACGTTCCCTGGATTTCACCTACGTTAGAGTAATTGATTTGTGTTACAGTAATTGATTTAGGTTTGGTTAGCTTTTAGGTTCCTTGCTTTTTAAATGTGATTCCACGTTCCCTGGATTTCACCTACGTTAGAGTAATTGATTTGTGTTACAGTAATTGATTTAGGTTTGGTTAGCTTTTAGGTTCCTTGCTTTTTAAATGTGATTCCACGTTCCCTGGATTTCACCTACGTTAGAGTAATTGATTTGTGTTACAGTAATTGATTTAGGTTTGGTTAGCTTTTAGGTTCCTTGCTTTTTAAATGTGATTCCACGTTCCCTGGATTTCACCTACGTTAGAGTAATTGATTTGTGTTACAGTAATTGATTTAGGTTTGGTTAGCTTTTAGGTTCCTTCCTTTTTAAATGTGATTCCACGTTCCCTGTATTTCACCTACGTTACAGTAATTGATTTGTGTTACAGTAATTGATTTAGGTTTGGTTAGCTTTTAGGTTCCTTGCTTTTTAAATGTGATTCCACGTTCCCTGGATTTCACCTACGTTAGAGTAATTGATTTGTGTTACAGTAATTGATTTAGGTTTGGTTAGCTTTTAGGTTCCTTGCTTTTTAAATGTGATTCCACGTTCCCTGGATTTCACCTACGTTAGAGTAATTGATTTGTGTTACAGTAATTGATTTAGGTTTGGTTAGCTTTTAGGTTCCTTGCTTTTTAAATGTGATTCCACGTTCCCTGTATTTCACCTACATTACAGTAATTGATTTGTGTTACAGTAATTGATTTAGGTTTGGTTAGCTTTTAGGTTCCTTGCTTTTTAAATGTGATTCCACGTTCCCTGGATTTCACCTACGTTAGAGTAATTGATTTGTGTTACAGTAATTGATTTAGGTTTGGTTAGCTTTTAGGTTCCTTGCTTTTTAAATGTGATTCCACGTTCCCTGGATTTCACCTACGTTAGAGTAATTGATTTGTGTTACAGTAATTGATTTAGGTTTGGTTAGCTTTTAGGTTCCTTGCTTTTAAATGTGATTCCACGTTCCCTGGATTTCACCTACGTTAGAGTAATTGATTTGTGTTACAGTAATTGATTTAGGTTTGGTTAGCTTTTAGGTTCCTTGCTTTTTAAATGTGATTCCACGTTCCCTGGATTTCACCTACGTTAGAGTAATTGATTTGTGTTACAGTAATTGATTTAGGTTTGGTTAGCTTTTAGGTTCCTTGCTTTTTAAATGTGATTCCACGTTCCCTGGATTTCACCTACGTTAGAGTAATTGATTTGTGTTACAGTAATTGATTTAGGTTTGGTTAGCTTTTAGGTTCCTTGCTTTTTAAATGTGATTCCACGTTCCCTGGATTTCACCTACGTTAGAGTAATTGATTTGTGTTACAGTAATTGATTTAGGTTTGGTTAGCTTTTAGGTTCCTTGCTTTTAAATGTGATTCCACGTTCCCTGGATTTCACCTACGTTAGAGTAATTGATTTGTGTTACAGTAATTGATTTAGGTTTGGTTAGCTTTTAGGTTCCTTGCTTTTTAAATGTGATTCCACGTTCCCTGGATTTCACCTACGTTAGAGTAATTGATTTGTGTTACAGTAATTGATTTAGGTTTGGTTAGCTTTTAGGTTCCTTGCTTTTTAAATGTGATTCCACGTTCCCTGGATTTCACCTACGTTAGAGTAATTGATTTGTGTTACAGTAATTGATTTAGGTTTGGTTAGCTTTTAGGTTCCTTGCTTTTTAAATGTGATTCCACGTTCCCTGGATTTCACCTACGTTAGAGTAATGATTTGTGTTACAGTACTTGATTTAGGTTTGGTTAGCTTTTAGGTTCCTTGCTTTTTAAATGTGATTCCACGTTCCCTGGATTTCACCTACGTTAGAGTAATTGATTTGTGTTACAGTAATTGATTTAGGTTTGGTTAGCTTTTAGGTTCCTTGCTTTTTAAATGTGATTCCACGTTCCCTGGATTTCACCTACGTTAGAGTAATTGATTTGTGTTACAGTAATTGATTTAGGTTTGGTTAGCTTTTAGGTTCCTTGCTTTTTAAATGTGATTCCACGTTCCCTGGATTTCACCTACGTTAGAGTAATTGATTTGTGTTACAGTAATTGATTTAGGTTTGGTTAGCTTTTAGGTTCCTTGCTTTTTAAATGTGATTCCACGTTCCCTGGATTTCACCTACGTTAGAGTAATTGATTTGTGTTACAGTAATTGATTTAGGTTTGGTTAGCTTTTAGGTTCCTTGCTTTTTAAATGTGATTCCACGTTCCCTGGATTTCACCTACGTTAGAGTAATTGATTTGTGTTACAGTAATTGATTTAGGTTTGGTTAGCTTTTAGGTTCCTTGCTTTTTAAATGTGATTCCACGTTCCCTGGATTTCACCTACGTTAGAGTAATTGATTTGTGTTACAGTAATTGATTTAGGTTTGGTTAGCTTTTAGGTTCCTTGCTTTTTAAATGTGATTCCACGTTCCCTGGATTTCACCTACGTTAGAGTAATTGATTTGTGTTACAGTAATTGATTTAGGTTTGGTTAGCTTTTAGGTTCCTTGCTTTTTAAATGTGATTCCACGTTCCCTGGATTTCACCTACGTTAGAGTAATTGATTTGTGTTACAGTAATTGATTTAGGTTTGGTTAGCTTTTAGGTTCCTTGCTTTTTAAATGTGATTCCACGTTCCCTGGATTTCACCTACGTTACAGTAATTGATTTGTGTTACAGTAATTGATTTAGGTTTGGTTAGCTTTTAGGTTCCTTGCTTTTTAAATGTGATTCCACGTTCCCTGGATTTCACCTACGTTAGAGTAATTGATTTGTGTTACAGTAATTGATTTAGGTTTGGTTAGCTTTTAGGTTCCTTGCTTTTTAAATGTGATTCCACGTTCCCTGGATTTCACCTACGTTAGAGTAATTGATTTGTGTTACAGTAATTGATTTAGGTTTGGTTAGCTTTTAGGTTCCTTGCTTTTTAAATGTGATTCCACGTTCCCTGGATTTCACCTACGTTAGAGTAATTGATTTGTGTTACAGTAATTGATTTAGGTTTGGTTAGCTTTTAGGTTCCTTGCTTTTTAAATGTGATTCCACGTTCCCTGGATTTCACCTACGTTAGAGTAATTGATTTGTGTTACAGTAATTGATTTAGGTTTGGTTAGCTTTTAGGTTCCTTGCTTTTTAAATGTGATTCCACGTTCCCTGGATTTCACCTACGTTAGAGTAATTGATTTGTGTTACAGTAATTGATTTAGGTTTGGTTAGCTTTTAGGTTCCTTGCTTTTTAAATGTGATTCCACGTTCCCTGGATTTCACCTACGTTAGAGTAATTGATTTGTGTTACAGTAATTGATTTAGGTTTGGTTAGCTTTTAGGTTCCTTGCTTTTTAAATGTGATTCCACGTTCCCTGGATTTCACCTACGTTAGAGTAATTGATTTGTGTTACAGTAATTGATTTAGGTTTGGTTAGCTTTTAGGTTCCTTCCTTTTTAAATGTGATTCCACGTTCCCTGGATTTCACCTACGTTAGAGTAATTGATTTGTGTTACAGTAATTGATTTAGGTTTGGTTAGCTTTTAGGTTCCTTGCTTTTTAAATGTGATTCCACGTTCCCTGGATTTCACCTACGTTACAGTAATTGATTTGTGTTACAGTAATTGATTTAGGTTTGGTTAGCTTTTAGGTTCCCTCCTTTTTAAATGTGATTCCACGTTCCCTGTATTTCACCTACGTTACAGTAATTGATTTGTGTTACAGTAATTGATTTAGGTTTGGTTAGCTTTTAGGTTCCTTCCTTTTTAAATGTGATTCCACGTTCCCTGTATTTCACCTACGTTACAGTAATTGATTTGTGTTACAGTAATTGATTTAGGTTTGGTTAGCTTTTAGGTTCCTTGCTTTTTAAATGTGATTCCACGTTCCCTGGATTTCACCTACGTTAGAGTAATTGATTTGTGTTACAGTAATTGATTTAGGTTTGGTTAGCTTTTAGGTTCCTTCCTTTTTAAATGTGATTCCACGTTCCCTGTATTTCACCTACGTTAGAGTAATTGATTTGTGTTACAGTAATTGATTTAGGTTTGGTTAGCTTTTAGGTTCCTTGCTTTTTAAATGTGATTCCACGTTCCCTGTATTTCACCTACGTTACAGTAATTGATTTGTGTTACAGTAATTGATTTAGGTTTGGTTAGCTTTTACGTTCCTTCCTTTTTAAATGTGATTCCACGTTCCGTGTATTTCACCTACGTTACAGTAATTGATTTGTGTTACAGTAATTGATTTGTGTTACAGTAATTGATTTAGGTTTGGTTAGCTTTTAGGTTCCTTCCTTTTTAAATGTGATTCCACGTTCCCTGGATTTCACCTACGTTAGAGTAATTGATTTGTGTTACAGTAATTGATTTAGGTTTGGTTAGCTTTTAGGTTCCTTGCTTTTTAAATGTGATTCCACGTTCCCTGGATTTCACCTACGTTACACTAATTGATTTGTGTTACAGTAATTGATTTAGGTTTGGTTAGCTTTTAGGTTCCTTGCTCTTTTAAATGTGATTCCACGTTACCCTGGATTTCACCTACGTTAGAGTAATTGATTTGTGTTACAGTAATTGATTTAGGTTTGGTTAGCTTTTAGGTTCCTTGCTTTTTAAATGTGATTCCACGTTCCCTGTATTTCACCTACGTTACAGTAATTGATTTGTGTTACAGTAATTGATTTAGGTTTGGTTAGCTTTTAGGTTCCTTCCTTTTTAAATGTGATTCCACGTTCCCTGTATTTCACCTACGTTACAGTAATTGATTTGTGTTACAGTAATTGATTTAGGTTTGGTTAGCTTTTAGGTTCCTTCCTTTTTAAATGTGATTCCACGTTCCCTGGATTTCACCTACGTTAGAGTAATTGATTTGTGTTACAGTAATTGATTTAGGTTTGGTTAGCTTTTAGGTTCCTTGCTTTTTAAATGTGATTCCACGTTCCCTGGATTTCACCTACGTTAGAGTAATTGATTTGTGTTACAGTAATTGATTTAGGTTTGGTTAGCTTTTAGGTTCCTTGCTTTTTAAATGTGATTCCACGTTCCCTGGATTTCACCTACGTTAGAGTAATTGATTTGTGTTACAAGTAATTGATTTAGGTTTGGTTAGCTTTTAGGTTCCTTGCTTTTAAATGTGATTCCACGTTCCCTGGATTTCACCTACGTTAGAGTAATTGATTTGTGTTACAGTAATTGATTTAGGTTTGGTTAGCTTTTAGGTTCCTTGCTTTTTAAATGTGATTCCACGTTCCCTGGATTTCACCTACGTTAGAGTAATTGATTTGTGTTACAGTAATTGATTTAGGTTTGGTTAGCTTTTAGGTTCCTTGCTTTTTAAATGTGATTCCACGTTCCCTGGATTTCACCTACGTTAGAGTAATTGATTTGTGTTACAGTAATTGATTTAGGTTTGGTTAGCTTTTAGGTTCCTTCCTTTTTAAATGTGATTCCACGTTCCCTGTATTTCACCTACGTTACAGTAATTGATTTGTGTTACAGTAATTGATTTAGGTTTGGTTAGCTTTTAGGTTCCTTGCTTTTTAAATGTGATTCCACGTTCCCTGTATTTCACCTACGTTACAGTAATTGATTTGTGTTACAGTAATTGATTTAGGTTTGGTTAGCTTTTAGGTTCCTTGCTTTTTAAATGTGATTCCACGTTCCCTGTATTTCACCTACGTTACAGTAATTGATTTGTGTTACAGTAATTGATTTAGGTTTGGTTAGCTTTTAGGTTCCTTGCTTTTTAAATGTGATTCCACGTTCCCTGGATTTCACCTACGTTACACTAATTGATTTGTGTTACAGTAATTGATTTAGGTTTGGTTAGCTTTTAGGTTCCTTGCTCTTTAAATGTGATTCCACGTTACCTGGATTTCACCTATGTTAGAGTAATTGATTTGTGTTACAGTAATTGATTTAGGTTTGGTTAGCTTTTAGGTTCCTTGCTTTTTAAATGTGATTCCACGTTCCCTGTATTTCACCTACGTTACAGTAATTGATTTGTGTTACAGTAATTGATTTAGGTTTGGTTAGCTTTTAGGTTCCTTCCTTTTTAAATGTGACTCCACGTTCCCTGGATTTCACCTACGTTAGAGTAATTGATTTGTGTTACAGTAATTGATTTAGGTTTGGTTAGCTTTTAGGTTCCTTGCTTTTTAAATGTGATTCCACGTTCCCTGTGTTTCACCTACGTTACAGTAATTGATTTGTGTTACAGTAATTGATTCAGGTTTGGTTAGCTTTTACGTTCCTTCCTTTTTAAATGTGATTCCACGTTCCCTGTATTTCACCTACGTTACAGTAATTGATTTGTGGTACAGTAATTGATTTAGGTTTGGTTAGCTTTTAGGTTCCTTCCTTTTTAAATGTGATTCCACGTTCCCTGTATTTCACCTACGTTACAGTAATTGATTTGTGTTACAGTAATTGATTTAGGTTTGGTTAGCTTTTAGGTTCCTTGCTTTTTAAATGTGATTCCACGTTCCCTGTATTTCACCTACGTTACAGTAATTGATTTGTGTTACAGTAATTGATTTAGGTTTGGTTAGCTTTTAGGTTCCTTGCTTTTTAAATGTGATTCCACGTTCCCTGTATTTCATCTACGTTACAGTAATTGATTTGTGTTACAGTAATTGATTTAGGTTTGGTTAGCTTTTAGGTTCCTTGCTTTTTAAATGTGATTCCACGTTCCCTGGATTTCACCTACGTTACAGTAATTGATTTGTGTTACAGTAATTGATTTAGGTTTGGTTAGCTTTTAGGTTCCTTGCTTTTTAAATGTGATTCCACGTTCCCTGTATTTCACCTACGTTACAGTAATTGATTTGTGTTACAGTAATTGATTTAGGTTTGGTTAGCTTTTAGGTTCCTTGCTTTTTAAATGTTATTCCACGTTCCCTGTATTTCACCTACGTTACAGTAATTGATTTGTGTTACAGTAATTGATTTAGGTTTGGTTAGCTTTTAGGTTCCTTGCTTTTTAAATGTGATTCCACGTTCCCTGTATTTCACCTACGTTACAGTAATTGATTTGTGTTACAGTAATTGATTCAGGTTTGGTTAGCTTTTACGTTCCTTCCTTTTTAAATGTGATTCCACGTTCCGTGTATTTCACCTACGTTACAGTAATTGATTTGTGTTACAGTAATTGATTTAGGTTTGGTTAGCTTTTAGGTTCCTTGCTTTTTAAATGTGATTCCACGTTCCCTGTATTTCACCTACGTTACAGTAATTGATTTGTGTTACAGTAATTGATTTAGGTTTGGTTAGCTTTTAGGTTCCTTGCTTTTTAAATGTGATTCCACGTTCCCTGTATTTCACCTACGTTACAGTAATTGATTTGTGTTACAGTAATTGATTTAGGTTTGGTTAGCTTTTAGGTTCCTTGCTTTTTAAATGTGATTCCACGTTCCCTGGATTTCACCTACGTTACAGTAATTGATTTGTGTTACAGTAATTGATTTAGGTTTGGTTAGCTTTTAGGTTCCTTGCTTTTTAAATGTGATTCCACGTTCCCTGTATTTCACCTACGTTAGAGTAATTGATTTGTGTTACAGTAATTGATTTAGGTTTGGTTAGCTTTTAGGTTCCTTGCTTTTTAAATTTGATTCCACGTTCCCTGTATTTCACCTACGTTACAGTAATTGATTTGTGTTATAGTAATTGATTTAGGTTTGGTTAGCTTTTAGGTTCCTTGCTTTTTAAATGTGATTCCACGTTCCCTGTATTTCACCTACGTTACAGTAATTGATTTGTGTTACAGTAATTGATTTAGGTTTGGTTAGCTTTTAGGGTCCTTGCTTTTTAAATGTGATTCCACGTTCCCTGTATTTCACCTACGTTACAGTAATTGATTTGTGTTACAGTAATTGATTTAGGTTTGGTTAGCTTTTAGGTTCCTTGCTTTTTAAATGTGATTCCATGTTCCCTGGATTTCACCTACGTTACAGTAAGTGATTTGTGTTACAGTAATTGATTTAGGTTTGGTTAGCTTTTAGGTTCCTTGCTTTTTAAATGTGATTCCACGTTCCCTGTATTTCACCTACGTTACAGTAATTGATTTGTGTTACAGTAATTGATTTAGGTTTGGTTAGCTTTTAGGTTCCTTGCTTTTTAAATGTGATTCCACGTTCCCTGGATTTCACCTACGTTGGAGTAATTGATTTGTGTTACAGTAATTGATTTATGTTTGGTTAGATTTTAGGTTCCTTGCTTTTTAAATGTGATTTGATACGTAAAATAAATTACCTCTTCATATCTGTAATTCCATGAAAAATTCAAAATATCGGACGGTTACCACGTAAAATCATATTTCCACTAGTTCATTTCGTGTTAATTATACATTTTTAGACAAGTTCTGGGAATTTTGTGTTAATGTTGGTCATACTGATTTCTCATACGTATACTGCCAACTGCTGGAGGTTGCATTTATCTACCTGGGATAATTGGAGCACTAGTGCATGCGCACTGCGATTCTATAGAACTTAGAAAAATTTTTGTGCGACGCGAAGTGTAGTATATCCAGAATTCTCAATAAAAATACGTTTGTAGAAGCCAGTTGTTGATAATGACATCTCTCTGTGTTTGGAGGATTTGTGAATTGTATACGAAGAAAGAAATATTAACATTTGTATCATAGCTTAAATGCTGTAATAGATAACATATTTGTACGGAGAACTTGAGGTCCAGAGTCCAAGTCCTGGTTCAAGCATTAATTTTTCTTTAGAAAATAATAATGTCCAGTAATGGAAAATGTTAAATTTAAAATATCACATCGAAGTATTGTATACATTAAAAATTTGTGAATTATTGAAATTACTGTTTTCTCTTTTGTTGTACATGTACTGTTAGGAGCAAATTTTTTAATGGAATGGCACTGGTGCTCACCCAGGACCATGAGGAATTTGGGTAGGTACAATAACTAGCAACTGAGAGACCACATGGCTGGATGATGATCCACCACTGGATGTGAGGCCAGCAGCTGACTGTTAAGTCGAGGCCTTCCAGGTGAACTTAACAATTAACTGGTTTGTTTGTGTTTTTCAGAAACAATGCCAAACCAACATCCGGACAACATTCCTGAAGACGTTAGCATTCCACTGGAGAGGTAAGTTGCACAAAAGTTTCGTAAATGGTGATTTCTTGCAAACTGACATGAAATGCATTCTTATGTCACATGACTGTCTTCTTTAGCATCACGACCAAGTCCTGCTTCAACAGTTGAATAGTTGCCCCAAAAACAGATCTAAGCCATAAACTGCTACGCAAGACTTTACTAACTTCTTCCATTTTGTTACATATAGATCAAGTTTTAAAAATAAATAAAGCAGGTCTGGAAGACAGTCTTCATGTTTGGTGATTCAGCCCATTGCAGACCTTGATCGCCCCAACTATGCGCCTGCATCCATTTGTATCTTCTGCCTTCCTTCTCCATCCATGGACTCCCATAACCTCTTCCACGCTGTCTACCCATCTGGTAAGAGGTCTTTCAACTTTCCTTTTTTCCCCCTCTATTTTAGATAATTTATCTATTTGGGCAATGTGTGTTTCTTCCAGTCGATGTAAATGGCCCAGCCATGTCAACCTTGTACATTTTATTATCCTGACTCTGTCAGTATCACCATCTGAGTCATGGTTATATCTACTGCACCATTTGCCATTTTGACTTTTTCATCCATGTGTTTTGCTTAGAATCTTTCTTCCAAAAATACATTTAATTTATTTTCATCACTTTTATCTGTTAGAGAGTAGGGATAGTTTTACGTGCACCATGTTGTGATGTTGTCCACATCGGTTACGAACCCACTGAAAACTCAATCTTTGGATTTTTGTTGTTTAGATTTCCTTTTGAGACAAGTATTCAGTTAAGGATTAATATGGTTAAATATATGAAGGTAGAATAATATATATTGTTGCTATTTTGTGTTATTTGAGCAGTATGGCGGAACATGTGACGTCTACTTCTGAAGATCTGCCGCAGGAATCAGCACAGACGATGTCATACTCAGGTCAAGGTGTGGTGGGAAGCCCCACATCTCTTGCTGAGAACCTCGACACTGCATTCTCCTCTACTGTGGATCCTCCTCCTCACAACACTGAGTACAGAAATGGTAAGTACTTCTATACTCCTTGGTGTGACCTTGTGTCTACTGAACTTCAGGAGGCAATATATATGTTAAGGACGTTAAAATTGTAACAATTGCTTTATTTCGAAAGAGACTATGTTGTCATATATTTACAACACTAAATACTTACTTACTCACTGGCACTATCGAACCCGTAGGTTCATGGCCACGCAGATATAAGATCTCCATATATCCCTATCCTGAGCTAATGCTTTCCAATCATTCCCTGTATAATCTACTTCCCTCAAATCATAGTTAATGTTGTTCTCCCACCTCATTCTTGGTCTACCAACTGGGCGTTTTTCCTTCTGGCTTTCCTACAAGAAGTTTCCATGCACATCTTTCTTTCCCCATACGAGCAACATGTCCTGCCCATCGCAGTCTACGAGACTTAACTGTTCTTATTATATCTGGCTTCCTATAAAGACCATGTAGTTCATTGTTATGTAGTCTTCTCCATTCACCTGTCTGTTCATCTCTCTTTGGTCCAAAAATTTTCGTAAGAACTTTATTCTCAAATACTTGTAATCTCCTTTCCTCCCTTAAAGTAAGAGTCCATGTTTCGCATCCATATAATATAACTGGTAGAATAATAGTTTTATATATTTTCAGCTTAACGTTTTTTGAAAGGAGTTGGGACATCAAAAGTCTCTGCAGTGCATAATAGCATGCATTTCCAGAATTGAGCCTATGTTTAATTTCTTTGTGCATCTCATTCCTAAATACCTGTTTAAAATAGAAAATAAATTCTGTTCACCTCATCTCGTATCCCCTCTTCTAATTAGCACAGGAAACTTTCCTCGTGGAATATCTACGCACAAAGTTCCTGCTACCAGTCAGTACATTGAAGGAGATGAGGCAAAAGAGGAGGAAATAAATACTGAACAGATGCAATGATCATTCCACTCCTCAATTTCACAATTTTATGTTTTTCTAACAATTCCGTTGTTATTACCCCTAGAGCATTAGCTACATGCATATTTGTAAAGTGTTCTTTTGTATGAGTTTCTAAATTCCTATTAGTTTTCTGTACATAGTTTCTTGCAGTCATTACACTAATTTAGTAAATTCCAGATTTCTTACCAATTGGGATTATTTATTTTCTGCAGTGGTTATGCTCCTTGCCTCTAGTTCCAAGGGTCGTGGGTTCATACCTGAACGGGGTTGATAGACATTTTTTTAGAACAGAAAAGACTTGTGGGACATATTTGTCCATAAAATGTAAAGCCTTAAAGGACTTAGTGGACATATTTGTCCATTGATAACATTATTTCTTTGTAAAAGTATAAAAAATCAGAAAATGTTGCAAGGAAGTTATTTGTGGCTTTAACCTATTGTTTAAATTAAGTATTCATAAAAAATAAAATAATAAAACATGTTGTATCTTTTCCACCCCTAATTTTGTATTTAAATTTTAATGAGTTAACATGGTAAATATCTTGTTAGTATTTATTTTTAAAAAATATCTGATATGCTACTTACATTATTTTGATAATCCAGGTCACTCGTTTAGAACTGTCTTTTTGTATGAATCACCCCGATATACACAACACAACGTTAATCTTTTCAATCCTGTTTGCATATTATGTTACATGCTAATTCACTACACGTATCATAGGCGTCAGAGTCACTATCAGCGTATAATACTTTCACAATTTCTTCTTCCGTAACTAATATACGTGAAGCCATTTTTTATATTTTAAAAAATGAACCACAGTCTACAGTTACTAATTCAAGACTGAATGCTAGTGTGGTTAGTACAAACTTGCTAATGGTTTGACTGCCACAGAAAAAAAAAATTGCTGATAACTCTGTAGTCAACAAGACTGGGCACCCGTGTTTATGGTTTGAAAGCAGATTTTTCAAGGCACACGTGTTCACACTATGTCATAAAATTCCCCTTGCAACAGTACAGTCACCTTCAAATCATAAACTGAACCCGTTATAAAGTCAAACCAAAAAATATAGACCTTGCAAAATAAATTTTAACTTTTAATAATAAAATTCTCTATTATATGTAAAAATAAAACATTTAGTTGAATAATACACTCCTTTATGAATTACATAAAAGTTATTTTATACTTATATCTCTTATAGTTTATCATAAAAAAATTTTTTTGTTAGTATGCGCGCTCTACCATCCATTTAATATCACGGACTGGTATTTAAATTCTGTAGCGGTTCATGCGGTATTTTTAAATACCCCGGAATATAAAGGTTAAGCAGAATAAAGCGGCCCCTAAGCAAAATTTACCAACATCATGTCCTAGTAATACCTTATTTGACTGTTAGACATCTCATTGCATGGATGTGTTGACCACATGACATCTATGAGCAAATAAGGTAATTAAAATTAACATTGTTTAGTAACTCCTTACAAAGGAGAGGCCATGGCTCAACAATGGGCTCTGCCATTATAGATAGATAGATAGATAGATATTCTTCAAATAAAATTTGTTATTTGGCAAGAAATGATAAATGTAATATTTAAGATTGAAAATAAAAAATGTTTGTATACACAGGATGTTAAGCTGATATCTGTATGTTGTGTTTCAGTTGCCGGTGCTGATCGGTATGAAACAGCGAGACGTAAGCGAGTATTGGAAGAAGGTGACAGAGCATCTACTACCAAATTGAATGCAAAGAAGGGCAATTATTCTCGTACCAGCGTAGGAGCATCACGTAGATTCACAGAGACACCTGAGTCGGAATGTTCCAGAACATTCTACCATCGTGAATTGACGCGTGACAGAACGTTCTGCCGTGCTGAATTGCGTCGCAGAACCTTCTACCGTTCTGTATTGAACCGCCCCATAACCTGCCGCCCTGCTGCAGGAGCTCGTAAGAATGTTGCTTCGCTGCCAATAAAGAAGAGGAAGTATATGCATGCACCTGCTGGTGAAACCGAACCCGGACATCACATCGTGGAACAAGAAGTGACTGTACCTCCTCCACCTCAGCAAGTTCCAGTGCAGCCGCAGGTGTTCCCTGGTCAGTATCTCATTCTGTTGCAACACTAGAATTTTCATTCAACTGCATGTTGTTAATTAATGATAGAGTTATATTGTATCCTCCTTTCAGAAGGTCAATTCCAACCATCTCTATCTTCCCATGCTTTCCTTCTTTTTAGTTCTTCCCAGCCATATCCTCTTTCTTGTATTTTTTTTTCTATGTCTTTTGTTAATTTTTCAACATGTAATGTCTCCCTAATTTTGTTATTTGTTATTCTATATCTCCTTGTTTTATGTACCATTCCACATAAGAATTTCATTTCTGTAGCTTGAATTCTGCCCAAGTCCTTCCTTGTACACGTCCAAGTCTCAGGTGCATGTGTTAACATTGGTTTGAAATATGTTTTATACGTTGCTATTTTAGTCGTCATGGGCATATCTTTATTCCAGATTAATATTTTAGTTAAATTACAGATTTTTAAAGTTCTTTTTATGACCAGCCTCATAGAATAAAGGTCTGTGTTTCTCACTACAGGTTCGATCCCCAGCCAAACCAGGAGAAATTTGCATAAAGGAAATTATTGGTTGCCCATGGTCTGGAATTTAGGTTAAGAACTCTCCTGGTGCTTCATTATCATTTATCACCT
The DNA here is from genome assembly GCA_030220185.1 of Diploptera punctata. Lineage (NCBI taxonomy): Eukaryota > Metazoa > Arthropoda > Insecta > Blattodea > Blaberidae > Diploptera > Diploptera punctata. The sequence continues at coordinate 108,764 of JASPKZ010007481.1, forward strand.
TCCAGGTGCCCCAACCTAAGAAATGGATTACAATTCCACCAATGCCAGGGGAGAAAATCAGAAATGTTATATAAGACAATCTGGTGGCATCAGACAAAAAAAATCTTTTCTCTATTCTTTTCCTGATTTCAGTCTGCATTTTCCCATCTGTTCCTAGTAATAGTATAGAGAAATGTGTGAATAAATTGGAAGCCTAATAGCTCAGATGGAAGAGCACTCATGTACAGAAGTATATTTATCTCTTCAAATTTAATTTGTAAATCTTGTTTGTGCAATAGGAACTTATCTAAGTGTTTGTTTGGTTTTTCAGGTCCCTGCGGGACACAACTGCCACACAGTCTCATAGAGGATCGTGTGAGCACCTCAGAGCCAAGTAGCGACAGCGATGAGACAGAACAATCGCAGGCCAGAGATCCTGTGATGGTAGTAGACTTAACTCAAGAATTGGACAATGAAATTCTGGACTCAGTGCAACATCCTGCTGTATCCACTGCACCAGCAGCGTCCCCTACCGCTAGCCACTTGATCCCATACAGTCCCCTGCCCCAAGTTGTACCTCCTCTTGTCAGTCCATCACGCCAGAACCAGTGCAGCAGTAGTGAGCCTGCAGAAGTCCCGAGTGCCCCACAGCCCACTGCTGATCACGTACGTCGTGAGAGGATGTTACGCATTCAGCAACTCGTACAAGCGACGAGGAGACGACGTATTGATACTCCTGCCATGGTTAGATGGATGGACTATTCACGGCAGCCACCAGTTGCTCCTTGTCTTCGACACCATTACGGCTTGCACCATCACCGTCAGCCACCAGTGTCTACACGTCATCAACTCATGCAAGCGGCGGAGAGACGGCGTACTGATACTCCTGCCATGGTCAGACAGGTGGACTATTCACGGCAGCCACCAGTTGCTCCTTGTCTTCGACACCACTACGGCATGCACCATTACCATCAGCCACCAGTGCCTACACGTCAGCAACTCATGCAAGCGGCGGAGAGACGTACTGATACTCCTGCCATGGTCAGACAGGTGGACTATTCACGGCAGCCACCAGTTGCTCCTTGTCTTCGACACCACTACGGCACGCACCATTACCATCAGCCACCAGTGCCTACACGTCAGCAACTCATGCAAGCGGCGGAGAGACGTACTGATACTCCTGCCATGGTCAGACCGGTGGACTATTCACGGCAGCCACCAGTGCCTACACCTCCACAACCAACTGCATACAGTCATCCTGAAGGACGTTCTGCTATTTTCCTGCCTCCTATGGTAAGTGTATGTATCAAATAGCTACTCTGTTATTATTTAAAACAAAATTCTTTCCACTTCACCTCATATCCTGTCTTGTAATTAGACCAGTTTCATAACCTTAGTGGTTACATCTTCATTAGTTACATGACCGATGTTCTGTTGTCTTTATTTAACTTTCACAGGGAAAGAACACTATGAGGTTTAATTTAATAATTAAATTAATGTTTTTATTACCTCACCTCATATCCTTTTTCTTCTATACTGCAGTTTCGCAGCTTACCTCCATCGTCAGTAGCCTCTGGTCGACTGGTGTTATGTCATTTCTTGGCAGTTTCCTTCTTACTTCTGTCGGTGGACCGATGAACCTCTGGATTAGGTCAAAATTTGCGGGAGTTTCAAAATTCATGAGTTTTTCTTTTTTTTGTTTTTTTGGATGTGGATTTTTTCCCAGACTGTGAGTTCCTTTAGTTTATCTGTGTGTTTGATTAGGCTAGCTTCTGTATCTATTAAATGTTTTTCAGACCAAGCATGGGCTGCTACTGCTGACTTGTCCACTTCAACCCTTTTTTACATTTCTAAGGTGTTCCTTCAATCTAGTTTTTAAATTTCTTTTTGTTTTTCTTATATAGATTCTGTCGCAATCTTGACATTTGATCTGATATATTCCTAATTTATATTCTTGTCCAATTTTTTCATTTTTGTTGGTTTTAATTATCTTGTTTAGGCTGTATTCATTCTTTGGGGCCAATCGAATGTTAAACTTATTGAAAATTTTCTGGAACTTGTGGTGTTTCACAGGATGGTAAGTGAATTTTTTGAATCTTATGTTCTCTTCTGTTTGTTTTTTAAGTGTGCTTTCATTAATTAGTTTTTGCCTTTTGAACTTATTTATTTTCTTGTGTACCATGTTCTTTTCATAACCATTTTCTATTGCTACTTTAATTATGTATTCTTTTTCTTTTTCATATTTTTCACGGTTCAGGGGTACATTCAACAATCTGTGTGTTAGGCTATTGAATACAGCTTCTTTGTGAGCGAAATGGTTGAATCCTGATGCCTTAATGTAGTTATCTTTATGTGTGTTCTTTCTGTATATTCCAAATTCTATTTTGTTTTTTTCGTTTCTAGTTAGGGTTAGATCCAAAAATGAAATTTGTCTTTCAGTTTCAGTTTCCATTGTGAATTTTACAGTTTTGCTCTGAAGGTTCAGGAGTTTTAAGGCATCTTCTATTTGTTTTATGGTTTATAATGGCTATTATATCGTCAACATATCTGCGCCAAAATTTGAAAGTTAATGGGTGTCCCCTTGTGATTTTCTGTTCGAAACTACCCATGAATAAATTGGCCAGAAAGGGAGATAGTGGGTTCCCCATGGAAAGTCCAAAATTTTGTCAAAATGATGTATTCTTCTATCTTTTCCAAAATTGTGCATCGAACAAATGTTCTTTACATACAATGGGAAATACTACAAACAAAATTTTGGACTTTCCATGGGGAACCCACTATCTCCCTTTCTGGCCAATTTATTCATGGGTAGTTTCGAACAGAAAATCACAAGGGGACACCCATTAACTTTCAAATTTTGGCGCAGATATGTTGACGATATAATAGCCATTATAAACCATAAACAAATAGAAGATGCCTTAAAACTCCTGAACCTTCAGAGCAAAACTGTAAAATTCACAATGGAAACTGAAACTGAAAGACAAATTTCATTTTTGGATCTAAACCTAACTAGAAACGAAAAAAACAAAATAGAATTTGGAATATACAGAAAGAACACACATAAAGATAACTACATTAAGGCATCAGGATTCAACCATTTCGCTCACAAAGAAGCTGTATTCAATAGCCTAACACACAGATTGGTGAATGTACCCCTGAACCGTGAAAAATATGAAAAAGAAAAAGAATACATAATTAAAGTAGCAATAGAAAATGGTTATGAAGAGAACATGGTACACAAGAAAATAAATAAGTTCAAAAGGCAAAAACTAATTAATGAAAGCACACTTAAAAAATAAACAGAAGAGAACATAAGATTCAAAAAATTCACTTACCATCCTGTGAAACACCACAAGTTCCAGAAAATTTTCAATAAGTTTAACATTCGATTGGCCCCAAAGAATGAATACAGCCTAAACAAGATAATTAAAACCAACAAAAATGAAAAAATTGGACAAGAATATAAATCAGGAATATATCAGATCAAATGTCAAGATTGCGACAAAATCTATATAGGAAAAACAAAAAGAAATTTAAAAACTAGATTGAAGGAACACCTTAGAAATGTAAAAAAGGGTGAAGTGGACAAGTCAGCAGTAGCAGCCCATGCTTGGTCTGAAAAACATTTAATAGATACAGAAGCTAGCCTAATCAAACAAACAGATAAACTAAAGGAACTCACAGTCTGGGAAAAAATCCACATCCAAAAAAACAAAAAAGAAAAACTCATGAATTTTGAAACTCCCGCAAATTTTGACCTAATCCAGAGGTTCATCGGTCCACCGACAGAAGTAAGAAGGAAACCGCCAAGAAACGACATAACACCGGTCGACCAGAGGCTACTGACGATGGAGATAAGCTCCGAAACTGCAGTATAGAAGAAAAAGGATATGAGGTGAGTTAATAAAAACATTAATTTAATTATTCTGTTGTCTTACTTCATCTGTTTGTGGATCGATGAACTCACCAATCAAATCAACTTCCTGGCAATTTAAAAATTCATTAATTTTTCTTTCTTAGTTTTTCGAATGTGGATTTTTTACCAAACTGTGAGCTATTTATATTTTTATTTATTTTATGAAAGTAGCCTTTCTTTCAATTTGAGGTTTTTCTGACCAACCATGAGCGACTACAGCTGAGTTTTGCAATTCCCCATTTTTGACATTCCTTCACTCCTTGTTTTCAAATTTATTTTAGTTTTCCCTGTGAAAATTTTATCACAATCTCTGCATTTAATCTGGTAAATTGCTAATTTTTCCTCTTCAATTCTGTCATTTTTGTTGGTTTTAATTATCCTATTGAGGCTGTATCTATTTCTCGGTTCCAATCTTATGTTGTACTTTTTTTAATTTGAGGAGCTTCAATGGATGCTAAGTGAATTTCTTAAATCCACTAAGATTATTAAACAGATCTAATTAACAGACAGGACATGATGTGAGGTGTAAAGAATTTTATTTGAAATGTCATAGTGATAATTCCTGTAATACAGTGGGATCAGTATAGCATTGGGCAGCAGACGTGGGGATTTCACTGTACACTGCTTACGCACTCGTGGCAGGGAACAGACAGCATAGGATCGTGGTGATACAACCACATGCATTTTCATGGCAATTTTAAAAATCATCGTACGTAGCAACTTTATTGATGCAGGTGCTGGAACACGGTCAGCCGGTTGAAGAGCACGTGTTTTGGTTATTTTATACGGATACAATTTTAACAATTTAGTAACTTTCTACTTGTTGCAAGGATGCCTAAGTGTTCCAATTGATAACAGATGTCGTCTAGTGTTTCTTCTGTGAGAACGCTATGTGTCTTGTGTGGTTTCTTAGCCTCGACACTTCCTGTTGGATGAAATTTGTTGTACAGAGTATGGATTGTTTAAATGTGATGGAATTTTTACAGCTGGGATCGCATTTCAAAGAGTCTCCGTACTTGGCTGGCAGATCATAAATAAATACACGTTTTACACTAGAAACATTATTAATCATTATACAGTTTACACATACATTCGTCATTCAGTTTACCTGTTTTATAAGATACAAATTTATAATTTATATAATAAATTTGGGAATTTTTAACATTATGAGGTTCTATTAATAAGAATTAAATGAATTGTGAATTCCTCATACTTCTACGTTTTTTTTAACACAGCACTGCAGTATCAGTGACCATCGTCACCATCCTCAGCTGTTTTCACGAATGTCAATTTTTTTCTTTTGCTGGTAATTATCCAAACTGCCATCTGGTGTTCTTTTGAAGAAATTATTTTCTAAACTGCCAAAGTTCTTAAAAAATACAACAGATGGCACTTTAGAAAATAATTCTTTCAAAAGAACACCAGATGGCAGTTTGGATAATTACCAGCAAAAGAAAAAAATTGACAGTCATGAAAACAGCTGAGGATGGTGACGATGGTCACTGATACTGCAGTGCTGTGTTTAAAAAAACATAGAAGTAGGAGGAATTCATGATTAATTTAATTATTACAAATTTTAAATTGAAATAACTTATACACATGCCATTGAGCACACAAGAAAAAGTGAACGAGCACCTTATTCACTTGAAGCACACTATCTGACTGCGACCGTGAATGCGTGGCATGTGCTTGTATACTGCTGAGTCTGCACATGTATGCCTTCGTCACCGCACAGCACAATACTATACTGATCACACTGTTGTTACTTCATTACTGAACCTGTTCTGGCAGAAAATTCTTATGGTTTAGCTATGTCTTGAGATGTTACAGCATTATTAACCCCTGAGCGTGGTTTGACGTACTTAAACGTGACCTGTTTCTTCCCTTCTGTGCGGTCATGCAGTCCCCCTGTGCGGTAGTATTTTTAACTACTCACCCAGTAACATATTTTAGATAACTAACTAACTAACTCACTGGCACTATCAAACCCATAGTTCATGACCGAGCAGACATGAGCTCTCCATACATCCCTATCCTTAGCTAATGTTTTGCAATCATCTGCTGTATAATCTACTTATCTCAATTCATAGTTAATGTTATTCTCCCACCTCATTGCAAGTCTACCAACTGCACGTTTTCCCTCTGGTTTTCCTACAAGAAGCTTCCATACACGTCTTTCATTCCTCATATGTGCCACATGTCCTGCCCATTACAGTCTATGGGACGCAATTGATCACATTATATCTGGCTTCGTACAAAGACCGTGTAGTTCACTCTTATGTAGAGCTTATTTTAGATATATATTAAATTATGAATAAATTATATTTATATTTGAAGAGAAAAATTTTCGCCTAGACCGAGACTCGAACCCGGGACCCTTGGCTTTCCGGGCCAAGTGCTCTACTAACTGAGCTAACTGAGGCGAGTTACGATCTAGATGCAAATTTTTCTCTTATATACGTTGTTAATTCCCTATCGCCAAATGCTTTTGAAACCATTGTTATCTTGCAGTGAGAAATGTTAAATCAATAATAAAAACATCATTAGAAGCCTTACTAGCTTTATAAAGTAATGTTTAAATTCCCAATAAATGTCTTCTTAACTAAGAAGCCGCCATTTGCAAAGATAGAAACAATGGTTTCAAAAGCATTTGGCGATAGGGAATTACAATGTATATAAGAGAAAAATTTGCATCTAGATCGTAACTCGCCTCAGTAGCTCAGTTGGTAGAGCACTTGGCCCGGAAAGCCAAGGGTCCCGGGTTCGAGTCTCGGTCTAGGCGAAAATTTTTCTCTTCAAATATAATTTATCTTTCAGTGAGAAATGTTAAATCAATAATAAAAACATCATTAATAAAATTATATTTAGTTACATTATATTTCTAATCTTACCTAATCTTTCCTTTGTTCACGGAAAGTCGATTTTGATATTGATTGTTGAGAGCATTTATTTCTTTCTTCAACAATAATATTTAACAATGTGTGGTCGAATATTTCCTCGAATATAGCAATAATGTCCCCAGAAACATCAAATTGTTGACCACTGATGTCTCTCGTATTGAATTAAACGTGTCCATATTTTGCCATACAAAATCTGTGGACTCTCCCCCTAGCCCTGTAGCACGTGTCAGGGTCTGATTATCTGCCTCGACAACACTATCACTTATATCGTGAGGAGGTTCAGGTCCTCACTATCTGATATAGACGCTAAATCACTATGTTTATCAATCTCATCTGACATTACATATTAAACCATAGGAAAGTTATGTAGTTTCGTATAATGGAGAATTAGTTATTATTATTTATTATTCTGGTCCCAAGGGTCGCGGGTTCAAACCCGGCCGGGGTTGATGGATTTTTTAGGATGGAAAAATCAAAGGAGCAAGTCCTCCAGGAGGGACTTTAAGCCATGGGTCCCAAGTCTGAAGATTTTCAGGCTCGTAAAAAATCCTTAAGCCTGAATGAAAAGGCCTCTAAGCAAACCTTATCGAATTTTCCCGTCCTAGTACTACCTTGATTTCTTAAATGTCAGTATGAGGCGGAACGCTGACCACGGACCACTCAAAATAACTATACGAAAACAAGTGTAACTAAATTAGTATGGTTCAAATTGTTCCCTGTAGGGGGAAGCTTCTAAATCTCTGTAAAGGGAAGACGTAGGCTTCAATACAATTTATTTACTATTATTATTATTATTATTGTCCACCGCTGTGGTCTCGAGGTAGCGTGCTGCCTTGTCACACAGCGGGCCCGGGTTCAATCCCCGGTCGGGGCAGTTTTTCTGGGTGAGGTTTTTATCGGGGTTTTTCCTCACCTGTAAGACAAATGTCAGGAAAACTTTAAGGCCCAAACGGTTCCCGAAATCATATGGCCATCATCCTTATCATTATCATCCTTACCATTATCATTATCATCATCCTTCACCAGTGTGGAAAGCAACGGGAAGCTACCACACCTACACAATTCCCTAGTAAAGCTGCAAGCATAGCATGAAAATGCTATGATTGCAGTGAAGGACCTGCCTTCGGGCAGAATTACTATGGATGGATTATTATTATTATTATTATTATTATTATTATTATTATGCAATAGCCAGGAAACATAAATGCCAACACACACAACTCTATTATGCAACACTAAGAAATTGGGACTGGAAGTAAACTTCAATTAAACTAAATATATGATAAATAATCAATTGAGTTGGTGTTTATTTGATGAAACAAAATATGCTAACCACCTATTCCAATTTAATCATTGTTTCGATCCAAATTTTGAAATTTTACATATTTGTGATAAGGTTAAGAAGTTAGATCTTTTGGAGGCTGTAGAAATTAATGAATTTAAAAGTAGTAATAAACTGTTAAATTCTCAACTTGATTTGAATGAATCCCCTTTGTTAAATTAAAAAAAAATTAAATAAATTATTGTTGTATTGTTGCTTAGATCAGTTGGAACACAATTCATAATTTGTTAACATGTCTGAAGAAGGTACAGTGTACCGAAACAGCTGTCACTGAATTATGTCTTAATAAATATGAAAATCAAATAAATATATGTTCACCATAGAGATACATTATGTAATGAAATGGACAGTTAACGATAAATGAGCAAAATTTTGAAGAAGTGGCTGAATTCAAGTACCAAAGAGACTGTATAACAGTGAACAACATGGTCTTTATAGAAAACCAGATATAACAGTTAAGTCTCGTAGACTGTGATGGGCAGGACATGTGGCACGAATGGGGAATGAAAGATGGCATATCAATTTCTTTTAGGGAAACAAGAGGGGAAATGTCCAGTTAGTAGAGCACAAGTGAGGTGAGAGAATAACATTAACTATGATTTGAAGGAAGTAGATTATACTGGGGTAATTGGAAAACATTAGCTCAGGATAAGGATGTATGGAGAGCATCTGTGCCAGTGAGTTAGTTATAATGAAGAATTTATGGTATTAGTAATGAATTGGTATTATATAGGAATTTTAACCCTTGTTTTCTGTTTTGAATGTTGCAGTTGGCTCCTCCGTTGCAAACCCCAGGTGTGAATCTACTACATGCCCTATCATTACATGAGAACCCGGGCTATGAAGTGGTGTATATGCGCCATCCTCCCAGCCACATACACATTGTGCCGAACGTGGCACGCCCCCAGGGGCTGGTGATCCCACCAGTGTCGCCATCCCGGATGGCTGCAGCCCGTGAAGAGGCCATGCGCAATTTTCATATACTGTTGAGAGGAGTTTCACAGGACGCTATTGAGCAGTTCACGTTCCTGCACAAGTACAAACAGGTCAGTCTCTATTTCAATTTATTTTTAATAAAAAGTAGCAACTGTTCACCCTCGAGGTACACTTTTTCCAGCTCTGACATTCACATATACACAGGGAGTCTCTAAAGTCACTATACATTTCAGTGCAAGAGGGCAATCATTAACCTTTTTGTATTCACGTAGACTTTCACGGCCGGAGATGCTATGATGAATTTGAAGAAGTTTTTCGGGCTGTAGGCCGTGGTCGTGAGGCTTGTAGTTCCCCGACGTTTCGCCAGAGACTGTCAGTCTCTAGACAACCCTTGAGGATGCCAGACGCAGTCTCTGGCGAAACGTCGGGAAACTACAAGCCTCACGACCATGGCCTACAGCCCGAAAATCTTCTTCAAGTTCATCATAATAACCTTTTTATTTGACTGAATATCATTAATATTTATGGGATTTGTGTTTTTTATTTGTTCTTTAGTTATTCTTTATAGAGATGATTATATACATGGGGACTTAAATGTTCCCCACAGCAAAACAATAATAATATCAATTTTCTAGTAGAAATATATAATATTGTTATTGTGAAGTTATACACATATTCTACTGCCATCTGGTGACAACACACAGCTGTGAAACAAAATGCCCACCTTAAAATTAAAACAAAAAAGCCTGCTGCTTCTGTGATATGATTCCATAAATCTAGCAGATGTGATAAGGATGTTTTTGTAGAGTGATGCAAGGGGCACTCAACTCCCTACTGAGGCATCAAGTTGATGCATTCGGACTCTCACTGGCAATTTGAACCTGCTGCTTTGTTTCTGCTGATACACGTAGTCATGCCTCATCACTGCTGGTAAACCAAGGGTCCTGGGTTCAAGTCCCGGTCTCAGCGTATAATTTTTCTCTTTAAATATGATTTATCCATCAATGAGATGCACGAAATCAATAATAATAACATGGAAAAAGCCGTACCGGCTGTAATGTATAATTCCCAAATATGTCTTCTTAATTAAGGAGCCGCCATTTGCAAGATAGGAGCATGGCTTCATAGCGTTTGGTGGCCGGGAATTACAATGTATATAGAGAGGGATTTGCGTTTAGATCGGTACTTGCTCAGGTAGCTCAGTTGGTAGAGCATTTGGTCTAGAGAACCAAGGGTCCCGGGTTCAAGTCCCGGTCTGAGCGTATAATTTTTCTCTTTGAATATAACACTTAAATTTGTTTAAAAGTAGATGAATGTATGCTTTTGTTGCGGCTCGTTTACGGAATTTATGGGTAAATTTAGCTGTCTCGTCTTCATATGACAATCCACATACCTGTGCACAAACAGTGACAACAATCCGTTGTTCTGTGCTAAAGATGTTGCATTAAGCTGACAGTGTATGGAAAGAAAAGACAAAAAATATTAGAGTTTTCATGGAAGTGGAAGTGACTTTAGAGGCACTCTGTATCGTCCCTTCACTAGCTGAACATAGACACACGTGGATGCAAGGCCAGCAGATAGCTTGTAGGCCATTAATGTTATGTTGCAAATAGAAAAATATACACACATGTCTCTCTTACAGTGATGCAAAATCATTAAATGCCCTATTTAATAAGTCTGCAATTCATTTTTTTGGGTTATGAAGAGGGAAGTTGGTGTACGTCCATTTGTTATAAACATTCATAAATTAATTATGGGAAACAACATTATCCTGAACTAATGCTTTCCAATCATTCCCTGTATAATCTATTTCCCTCAAATCATAGTTAATGTTATTCTCCCACCTCATTCTTGGTCTACCAACTGGGTGTTTTGCCTCTGGTTTTCCTACAAGAAGCTTCCATGCAAGTCTTTCATTCCCCATACGCGCAACATGTCCTGCCCATCGCAGTCTATGACACATAACTGTTGTTATTATATCTGGCTTGCTATTAATACCATGAGCTTACTATTATGTAGTTTTCTCCATTCACCTTTCTGTTCATCTCTTTTTGACCCAAAAATTTTCCTAAGTACTATATTCTCAAATACTCGTAATCTCCTTTCCTCTCTTAATGTAAGAGTCCATGTTTCACATCCATATAATATAACTGGTAGAATAACAGTTTTATATATTTTCAGTTTAACGTTTGTCAGTTAAAGAAAAGTTAATCAATTAATCAAATTTCCAACTTTTTACACTCAACATATAATTTTAATTCAGTTTGAGTAAGTTAACAAAACCTGGTACATTGTCAGTTGAAAACATCAGTTGTGGCTCCACTCTAGATTAGGACGTATCTATTATTTTCTTTACAACATTCATATGTCATTGTTGCATTACATACTGTTACCATTTGTGATGGCATTTTGTATTTTAAACATTTTGCAACGGTTGTTAAAACATGTTTAACAATTATTTAATACTTATCCATGTACACAAGTTGCAATGTTTATCTGTCAATAAAGTTCTACATAGTGCTGTGCAAATGTTTAATATAACTTCCACTAGATGGCAGCACATATGTGTGGCTATTAATTCCAAACCATATTTCAAGAAACTAACTTGATTTTGTTGGGTTCTGATGGGACAAGTTAGTGTACACAAGATTAGTTTACAGTTTCTTAAATAAACTGTTGTTGGGTTAGGAAGTTGGTGTACGTCCATTTGTTATAAACATTCATAAATTAATTATGGCAAATAATTGGTTTTCAAGTTAATAAGTTGTACCTGACCTCATATTTTGAATTACGAACTGAGATAAGACTTAATTTTTACATGCTTTATATTAGCTTGACCTTCATCTGTCTATGTAACGGACCTGTAACTATGTAACGGAATCTTTGAACACGATTTTCATCCACTTAAAAACATTGGATCGACTTGAAACTTTGTATACTTGTAAAAGACCCATGACAATACAATAATCTCATAATTGTTTCTGAAATCCTGGCCAGAATGATCAGAAAAAAAAACGGTGAATAGGTTGCGGACTTATCGACTTTTTAGTCAATCCTTGTAAGAGCTCAGTTGGTAGAGCGGTGAACTCTAGTGGTATATAATTTCAGTAATCCATAGGTCGCTGGTTCAAATCCGGCTCGGATTACTTTTTTGTTTTTTTAGAAGAGTATTAAGCAATTATATTTTCATGTGAGTCTGCTTAATGACAATCAATTAAACTAAAAATTAACAAAAATATAATATATTTGAAGAGAAAAGTTTTTGCCTATACCGGGACTCGAACCCGTGATCTTTGGCTTGCTGGGCCAAATGCTCTACCAACTGAGCTACCAAGGCGAGTTACGATCTAGATGCAAATTTTTGTCTTATATACGTTGTAATTCCCTTTTGCCAAATGCTTTTGAAACCATTGTTTCTATCTTTGCAAATGGCGGCTTCTTAGTTAAGAAGACATTTATTGGGAATTTAACATTACTTTTTATAAAGCTAGTAAGGCTTCTAATGATGTTTTTATTATTGATTTAACATTTCTCACTGAAAGATAAATTATATTTGCATCTAGATCGTAACTCGCCTCGGTAGCTCAGTTTGTAGAGCATTTGGCCCGGCAAGCCAAAGGTCCCGGGTTCGAGTCCCTATCTAGGCAAAAATTTTTCTCTTCAAATATAATTTATCTTTCAGTGAGAAATGTTAAATCAATAATAAAAACATCATTAAAAAAATAATAGTTTAAAAAACTCAAATATCACGCTTTATTAGAAAACCAAACTCAGAGATAAAAAAATAAATAATAGTTCGAAAAACTAAAACAACACGCTTTATTAGAAAACCGAACTAAAAAATTAAAAATTATTTTAAATTCCAACACCCTTGGGATAAAATTAAAGTCATGAACAAAAAAAGCATCTCCAACACATCTAGAATAAAACTAGAGTTATCTACAAAAAAAAAAATAATTTTACCATCAAAAGCGTGGGGTGCTTTTTATGGTTTTTACATTTTCATCTTAGAGACTTTACTTTTACCAATATCTGTTTATTATCAAATATATTAATTGATGTAGAGCACCCCACGCTTTTGCTCGTAATTTTTTTTTTGTAGATAACTATTTTTCTCTAAGTGTGTTGGAGATGATTTTTTTGTTGACCACTTTGATTTTATCCCGAGCCTGTTGGAAATTAAAATTATTTTTCATTTTTTAGTTCGGTTTTCTAATAAAGCGTGTTGTTTCAGTTTTTTTAAACTATTATTTTTATTAATTACTCGCAGACATTGTCCTGCCGAACATTCAGTTCTTGTGTCATGGCCGCACAATAAAAAATGTTACTTTTTTTTACCATAAACTTCACTAATTAATACGTTTGCCAAAAAAACTCCTCACTGCCATCTGTTGTGGCTCAAGAAGTCGGAATATGTCATGACTACACATCTGACATAAAAAATTCCTTTAACCCAATTACAGTGCCATCTACTAGGTCAAATTGTGAATTTAAACCATCCAGGGACCCACTTGAACATACAACAAATTTCATCAAAATCAGTGCAGTCATTTGGGCAGTTTTGAATTTTGAGTAAACCTCCACTTCTAATTGTTGGATTTCACTCATTTTTGCACAACATCTGCCTTTGCTTTATTTTAATAGGATATACCGAGATTCATTGTGAAACATTGAAAAATGTGAACGCTGGACCAATTTTTAAATTTTTACTTATGGTGAACTCCTACACCTAATAATTTTAGAGGCTCCAATTATGAATCTAACCCTTTGAGGGACCCATTGAGACTAACTAACTCACTGGCATTATCGAACCCGTAGGTTCATGGCCGCACGAGCATAAGCTCTCCATATATCCCTGTCCTAAGTTAATGTTTTCCAATCAATCCCTGTAGGATCTACTTCCCTCAAATCATAGTTAATGTTATTCCCCCACCTCATTCTTGGTCTACCAACTGAGCGTTTTCCCTCTGGTTTTCCTACTAGAAGCTGCCTTGCACGTCTTTCATTCCCCATTCGTGCCACATGTCCTGCCCATCGCAGTCTATGAGACTTTCCTGTTCTCATTATATATGGTTTCCTGTAAAGACCATGTAGTTCACTGTTTTGCAGTCTTCTCCATTCACCTGTCTGTTCATCTCTCTTTGGTCCAAAAATTTTCCTAAGAACTTTATTCTCAAATAATATACTCATAATCTCCTTTCCCCCCTTAAAGTAAGAGTCCATGTTTCGCATCCATATAATATAACTGGTAGAATAATAGGTTTATATATTTTCAGTTTAACATTTTTTGAAAGGAGTTGGGAAGTCAAGAGTCTCTGTAATACATAATAGCACGCATTTCCAGAATTGGGCCTATGTTTAATTTCTTTGTGCATCTCATTCCTGTTTGTGATTATGTTGTTGTTGTTTTTTTCTAATGGCGAGATTTGACGCTTAAGTCATTTTCTCTCTGGCTTCCCAGTACAAGCGAACAAGGTCCTTAGAGTGTTGTGCAGTTGGATTTAAAGCTGGACAGACCAGAAGGTGGTGATTGTCCATGATCAGGTCCGGGTCTATGCATATGACACATCTGTTTGTGATTATTGTTCCTATGTACTTGAATTCAGCCACTTCCTCAAAATTTTCCTCATTTATCATTAGGTGTCCATTTCCACTATATAATGTATTTTTATGTGTGACCATGTATTTAGTTTTATTGATATTTACTTCCAGTCCCAGTTTCTTAGTGTTACTCAGTAGTGTGTGCGTTTAGTATCTCCTCGGTATCAGCCAGTAGTACTACACAAAAAATTTAATCAAAATTGGTCCAGTCGTTTATTAGGAGTTGAGTGACAAACACACGTCCAGAAGAATTAAGTAAATAAAGATTAACTTATAAACATGTTTTGTAATTTATTGCGAAGGTTGGTTATACTGATTTCACATACATTGATAGAAATTACATTAACCAGTCGCACATGTGTACTGAGATTCTTTAGTAATTAAAAGAATTCATTGAGTAAGTTAACATCAAATACTAAAGTTTTTCCCCAGATTGTTTGCACAAAACATGCTGTATATAATACCACACTAACTGCGCTAACAATATTCAAGTGTTTAAAGAAGTAAGTGATGATTGTTAACATTTCTTTTTTTTCTTGATAAACTTTACATGATTGTGTGTCCATTGTGGTTATAGGTGCAGAGGAGCACGGACGACACAGAAGACAATGCAGAGAAATGCACCATCTGCATAACTGAATTTGAAGAAAATGAAGATGTACGAAGACTTCCATGTAAACATTTGTTCCATAAAACCTGCATAGACCGATGGTTGGTTACTGACCGACGTTGTCCCAACTGCCGTGCACGCATAGACCATTGCGTCAATAAAGAAGCACCATCCAGGTGACAGCAACTCTTCTGTCTCGCCTGGACTGATCCGTCTTTTTCTCGATAATTCTCTCGTCTAGTTGTAGTGTTTTTAAATGTAAATAAAATCTATTCATTAGCATGTTTATCTGGGTCTCTTATTTCTTCACATCAAATCCACAATAATTCTGTTGTTTTAATCTCCGTCTCCTTCCTATGCATTCCTCTTCATCTGGTCACTCCACTCTGTCTTTTATCCATAGTCGAGCCGCTCTTATTTCTGGCGTGGTCACACCTTTCTGATTTTTGTCATTACTCCTGCACGTGGTTTACATAATACTGGCAGGTAATAGCATTGTCAAGTCAGTTGTACATTACAGTGTGGACTGTTCTACTCAGAGAACAAGTGACTACTGGCATCATGTGATAACACATGTTCCTGCTAGAGTCAATTTCCAACATGTTTACTTACATATAAGAGTGAGGTTTTTTCCTCACTTGTAAGACAAATGTCAGGAAGCTCAGGGCCCAACGGTCTCCGAAAATCATCCAGCCATCATCATCATCCTTCACCGGTGTGGAAAGCAATGGGAAGCTACCACACCTATAATTCCATAGTAAAGCTGCAAAGCATAGCATGAAAATGCTGTGATTGCAGTGAAAGACTTGCCGTGTGGCAGAATTACTATAGAATAGTACAAGAATAAACTTGACAATACGATAAAAATCCTCCATAAGTGTGATGTTTAACCATGACAACAATTGTCAGCTGACCATGTGGTTTGCTGCCAGAAGTAAGAGGCGCACAACTTTATTGTTCTGGATTTTAAGCCTCTTCCATTGGTTTTTATTGTCCATGTGTTCTTACACTTTGTTCCTATCCCAGACTTTTTCCTCCATCTTTTATGCAATGTTCTTTTTCCTATGGTTTTCATTTCTTGAGAATCAGAGATTTGAGTTCCTCACATATTTTACAGCTCATAACTTCCCGTCCAAAGGAAGCCACTAGCCTTTGTACCAATAATTAGCAACTTCTGCATTTATGATTAGAGCAAGGAATTATATGAAGAAAATTATACCAAAATATGAAATCATAATAAAAAAATATATTATGAAGCTACTACTCATATTTCAAGAGAAAAATTTGCGCCCAGACCGATACTCGAACCCGGGACCTTTGGCTTTCAGGGTCAGTGCTCTACCAACTGAGCTACCGAGGTGAGTTGTGATCTAGATGCAAATTTTTCTCTTTTACAGGCCTATGTTGTAATTCCCTCGCACCAAATACTATGAAACCTCTGTTTCTATCTTTGCAAATGGCAGCTTCTTTATTAAAGGGATCCCATAACAGGCCCGGAGGCCCTTGGGTCAGTAGGAGGTTAAGGTTCCCACTTTTTCTAAACAATCGGCACTTTATGTCAGCCCTGCTTGACGGCTGCCTTTATCCCCAGAACAAGTGTCTGGTACTCATTTCCATTAGAGGCTGAGTCGACCCCAGGGCCATAGTGCCCCAGAGGGTTCGGGTCAGTTTAAAAATCTTGACCCCAACGGGACTTGAACCCTCGACCCTCCGGCTTGTAGCTCAGTGCCTTAACCACTACGCTACGGCGTGCCCCAGCTTCTTTATTAAGAAGACATTTGTCGGGAATTTAAACACCACTTTATAAAGCCAGTGTGGCTTCTATTGATGTAACTTCTTACATGCGCAGGTCCTTTATAATTTATAAATGTACGTACCAGCACATAAATGAGATAAGCAGACCTTATTTCTGGCTCAAGAAATCGAGATGTTCACTGTACATCCTGGTCCAATATAAAATATTACGTTCATGATTTGAAGCAATTTTCATGGCTCATGAAGTAGCGTAGTTGTTTAAGGAGTCACACTGAAACCAGAATGTTGTGAGTTTGAGTCTCGATGGGGTCGGATTTTTAGCTGCACCAAACCTTCTGGCAGCATCTTGGCCCTGGAGTCAAGTTAGCTCCTATTGGAAATAAGTATCAGACGCAGCATGTTGGGGGGGAGGGGAGTAAACATATTCATCATGCAGGGGCGACATCCCGGTGAATGATTCGAGCCGATTGTCTAGAAAGATGGAAGCTTCAACCTCCCATTCAGCTTGGATGATTTCTATTTATTTTGCATGAAGATATTTGAAATCCAGTATATTTATGTGAAATATAACAATAATATTAAATTTGATAGTTTCAGAGCATAAGTAGACCAAGTCCAGTTTGTTATATTTGGAGAAACGAGATGTTATTAATCCACAATTAATTCTAGGGATTGTTTCAGAACTCTCTTTGCAATTACAGTAAGATTTAATGAACTATGAACATGGTGAAATGGAGTTAGAATTATTTTAACATTAGTTTTTTTACAAAAAATGGGCCTAACACAGTGTCTAGTCTTGGTCTACTTGTACTTTGAACGATCCAGTTATCAATTCTGTTCGTAATACGCAGTTAGAAGCTTCTTCTATATTCTGATAGCAAACTATACGCCTGTCACGATGAAAAAGTGCACTCCGCATCACATTATGTTATGTAAGTATACTTGTTGTCACCCCTACACTGGCTAGATGATTGTCTACCTCTGTGGATGTGAGGCCAGCAGCCGTATGGTAGGGTAAGGACCTTCTAGGCCTGTCGCACCTTAGAAAATAAAGTATACTTGTTATTATGCCATATTTGGTATTTTGATGTAAGTGAGAAAAATGTTGGCCTTACCTACCAGAACTTCGCTAATTTAAAGAAAACAGGACTTCACGTTTAGGATCAACGGTCTTTACTACAATTAAATGGTGTAATCCACTCACAAAGTAAGGACTGCTTTTAGGTAGGAAGAAGGAACTGGCTGCTAGGTTATTGTTCTTACATTTTTGTTCAGCTTATTCATCTAGAGTCATGTTTTGTTGCAAAAACCTCTATCCAACTTGTCATTCCATATCTCCGCATCCAATTATTTACTTTTATCAAATGTATTTATCCAGATGTATAGCCCAGATGAAGGACAAAATAGAGATGATGTAATAGAGTTTTACGAAGAACTCCAGAAACTCATAAATAAAAATGATTACCTTATTTTAACTGGAGATTTCAATGCACGTATAGGAAATAAACCAATAACAGAAACCATAGGTAAACATGGTGAAAAAACAATAAATAATAATGGAAAACTTTTAATAGACTTCGTCACCTATAATAGCTTTAAAGTAACGAATACCTTTTTTCCACACTTAGATATTGACAAATATACATGGAGTGCCACAGGAAGTACAAGTATAATTGATTATATAATTGTAAATAAAAAACTTTGAAATTTAGTTCATGATACTAGAGTATATAGAGGGCCTGATATTAATTCTGATCATTTTTAGTGAGGTCTAAAATAGCTATACCAACCCGATGGAAGAAATTACACTATGATAAGATGGCAAAAATTAATATAAAATTATAGAATATTCACCTGAAAGGTCCGTCTCCTCAACTTAATTATCATTTAACTGTAGCGCTTTCGGGACTTGTCCCATCATCGGCAGGATTCAAAACTGGTGTTTCACTGAAGATCTGGTAGAGGGGGTTGCATGTATTTGGTTCGTTTTTGTTTATCAGGCTGTCGTGAGCTGCTTTCATGATTTCCATCTCTTCGAGTACGTTTATCTTCGCTGGATTATATTCTCTGTGCATTACTGTTAGGGTGTTTTCAATATTTAACATAACATCTAAATTATCTTAATAGAGTAAAGTAAAGTGATCCCACAACAGACCCGGAGGCCCTTGGGGTACTGGGAGGTTAAGGCTCCCACTTTATCTAGACAATCGGCACATTATGTCAGCCCTGCGTGATGGCCGCCTTTACCCCAGAACAAGCGTCTGGTACTCATTTCCGTTAGTGGCTGAGTCGAGCCCAGAGCCATAGTGCCGCCAGAGGGTTTGGGTCAGTTTAAAAATCTTGACCCCAACGGGACTTGAACCTTCGACCCTCCAGCTTGTAGCTCAGTGCCTTAACCACTACGCTACGGCATGCCCCAAATTATCTTAATAGGAAAACAAATGAATTATTAATTGAATACAAAGAGAAAAAGTGCAATAGTTTGTAGAGAAGTTAGAAAAACCAAAAGAACAATGTGGGATAAATATATAAGTGATATCGAACACGATGTACATGGAAAACAAGAAAAGGCGTACAAAATTATGAAACAAGAGATACACTTAAATTAAATAACATTTCTGAAGAAAAATGGATAGATAACTATCAAGAATTATGGACAGAAGAAAATGAAGAATAAATAATACAAGCAGATGAACACGTAGATTTAATAACCACAGAGGAATTAACAACTTCTATTGATCATTTCCATAACAAAAAGACACCGGGTATCGATAATATGAACATAGAATTAATTAAATATGCATCTTTCCTCTAAACATTCGTCTACTAGATTTTATAAATATATGTTGGAAATTTGGATATATACCCGAAGAATGGAAAATCACTAAAATATATGCTATATATAAAAAGGAAGGGGGCACGCCGTAGCGTAGTGGTTAAGGCACTGAGCTACAAGCCGGAGGGTAGAGGGTTCAAGTCCCGTTGGGGTCAGGATTTTTAAACTGACCCAAACTCTCTGGCGACACTATGGCCCTGGGGTCGACTCAGCCTCTAATGGAAATTAGTACCAGACGCTTGTTCTGGGGGTAAAGGCGGCCGTCACGCAGGGCTGACATCAGGTGCCGATTGTCTAGAAAAAGTGGGAGCCTTAACCTCCTACTACCCCAACGGCCTCCGGGCCTGTTGTGGGATCACTTTATATAAAAAGGAAACAGACAAGATTGTTCTAATTACAGAGGAATAAGTGTATTCAATATGTGCTGTAAAATTTATGCGAATATTTTAAAAAATTGCTTAAACATAATTATAGAAAATATCATATTGGATCCTATTTGAAGAGAAAAATTATACGCTCAGATCAGGACTTGAACCTGGGAACCTTGGTTCTATAGACCAAGTGCTCTCACCTGAGCTACCTGAGCAAACACCGATCTAAATGCAAATCTTTCTCTATATACATTGTAATTCCCACCCACCAAATGCTATGAAGCCTTTACTTCTATCTTTGCAAATGGCAGCTCCTATATTAAGAAGACATATTTGAGAATTATGCATTACATTATAAATGCCAGTGCGGCTTTTTTCAATGTTTTTACTATTTATTTCATATACCTCAATGATCGATAAATTATATTTGAAGAGAAAATTTATACACTCAGACCGGGGCTTGAACCCAGAACCCGTGGTTCTCTAGACCTAGTGCTCTACCATCTGAGCTACCTGAGCAAGTACCGATTTAACGCAAATGTTAATCTATTATAAAATCTCAACGTATTCTGCTTAAGAATAAAACAGTACTTATTTACTGTATTGAATTGTATATATTTATTTTAAGATTCTCCGATATAACTTATATAGACATGTGCTAGATAATATATTATTATTATTATTAATTTGATCCACTCAAATTTAAATTGTTATTCGACCAATGAAAATGCAGTCATACAACTGCTTTGTTTACATTACAAGTGGAACTTAGCTCGGAAGAAGTATAATGTGTGGTTAAGGTTGGTATTCATGAACCAAGCTCTCTAGACCAAGTCATCTCCATAAGCTGAGACTCTCATCTTTCAATTGTTCCTGGACATTTTTTTAAATAATAAATATGTTGTTATCACGTGATGTTGAATAGAGTGAGCCAGTTAGAGTAGGTTCTGCATCACCCACATGATTAACCACGGGCTGAGAGTCGCTTAAGCAGGAAGCTTGGTTTTTTAATACCTGCCTTAAAGTTTCTGTTACACACATTGCCTTGTAAGTCCTGTAAATTGAAGCAGAAATGAAAAATATGTGAATAATTTTTCTGGGGACAAAGGAAGTTAACATTTTTTTATTTCTACACAATTTCATTTATTCTAAGCCAGTTTTTTAATAATTCTAAGTGAAAATATAATCTGATAGCTACAGAGGAAAAGGAGATTACAAGTATTTGAGAATAAAGTACTTAGGAACATTTTTGGACCAAAGAGAAATGAAGAGACAGGTGAATGGAGAAACACTTCATAACCATGAACTTCATGGTCTTTATAGGAAGCCAGATATAATAAGAAGAGTTAAGTCTCGACTGCGATGGGCAGGACATGTTGCACGTATGGGGAATGAAAGACTTGCATGGAAGCTTCTTGTAGGAAAGCCAGAAGGAAAATGCCCAGTTGGTAGACCAAGAATGAGGTGGGAGAATAACATTAACTATGATTTGAGGGAAGTAGATTATACAGGGTATGATTGGAAAGAATTAGCTCAGGATAGGGATGTATGGAGAGCTTATGTCCATGTGGCCATGAACCTATGGGTTTGATAGTGCCAGCGAGTAAGTATTTTCAGCTATTTTGTTAAAATTATTTACTGAATACTGTAATTTGTCCACTGACAGAACCACTAATGCTACATCATGTGTGAAAATTAACTTATCTAACTTCATATTTCTATTCAATTGTATGTGTACATGACATTATTCTCTCCACTCTCTCTCTCTCTCTCTCTCTCTCTCTATATATATATATATATATATATATATATATATATATATTATAAATGAAAGTGGTGATAGAGGTCATCCTTGTCTGCCTTCATCTTACGTCATAACTTGTTGTTTCTTGTAAGACACATTTCAAAGCTTCTTTGCTCCATCTTCATTTGGTACAGACTGATCTTGTTGTCACTCTGGATCTCGACTCTTTTCCTTCTTTTTTGTGTTCAAAGAACTTGCTTATTATGTTACTCTCCCTGGGAATTTCAAAATTCATAATTTTCTCCTTGTTCTTCTGTATGTAGGTTTTTTCCCATATGATGAGTTCATTTGTGTTTTGTTTTAATAATTTTGTTTTTACATCTATTTTATGCCTCCAATTGTAGTTGTCAGAAGTACAAAGTTCATTAATTCCATGTAGTCAATCCGTAAAGAGAGCCGACATGAAGGGTTCACAGCAAAAGTGGACCAACTCCATATTTTACTCTTGAGAAAAAGAAGTAAGTAAGGAAGTAAAAGAAACAAGCTGATAAATTATCAGGATATATGAAATATTTAATTTGGCGCAACGATCGTACCTCAATAGAAAGCAAAATCTGTATATACAAAATTATAGTTTGACCAGATATCATATATGGAGCAGAAGACTAGGGCTGATACAACAAAAACTAATCAAATAATAATCAGATGTGAAATGAAGATGTTAAGAACTATTCAGAGGAAAACATTATTTGGTACGAGACAAAATACAGAAATTAGAGACAAATTCAAGACATGATCAAATGTATTAAACACAGAAGAAAATATTGAAAGCTCATATAAAAAGAATGCAAGACAATAGACCTGCGAAAAGAGCTAAAGAAGATAGACCAATGGACAGGAGAAGAGTAAGAGGAAATTCAGCCAAGAGATGGATAGACAGGCATTACAGAGACTTTTGATGTCCCAACTCCTTTCAAAAAACGGTAAACTGAAAATATATAAAACTCTTATTCTACCCGTTATATTATATGGATGCAAAACATGGACTCTTACTTTAAGGGAGGAAAGGAGATTACGAGTATTTGAGAATAAAGTACTTAGGGCAGTTTTTGGACCAAAGAGAGGTGAACAGATAGGTCAATGGAGAAGACTACATAACAATGAACTACATGGTCTTTATAGGAAGCCAGATATAATAAGAAAATTTAAGTATCATAGACTGTGATGGGCAGGACATGTGGCACAAATGGGGAATGAAAGAGTTGCATGGAACCTTCTTGTAGGAAAACCAGGGGAAAAACGTCCAGTTGGTACACCAAGAATGAGGTGGAAGAATAACATTAACTATGATTTGAGGGAAGTTGTTTATACAGGCAATGATTGAAAAGCATTAGTTCAGGATAGGGATGTATGCAGAGCTTATATCCGTGCGGCCATGAACCTACAGGTTTGATAGTGCCAGTGAATAAGATGGATAGATAGTGCCTGGTCATTCAATATGTCTTCCCCCGAGGAGTGATTTGGGAAATAAACAGGAATTATTACTAAGATGTCATTGCATTGTTCAATTAAATTAATCAAACTCTAAAATTAATAAACAGTTGCACAAATTATGTGGAACATCATCAAATGTTTTTGTGAACTTCTTAAAAAGATTGTATAAAATTCTCAATAAAAATACTTCTACAGAAGTCATTGATAGCGACATCTCTTTGTCTTTGGAGGATTTGAAAATTGTATAAGAAGAAAGAAATATTAATGTGTGTATAGTAGCTTAAATGGTGTAATGGATAACACACTTGTGCAGAGAATGAGAGGTCCAAGTCCTGGTTCAAGCGTTAATTTTTCTTTTGAAAATAATAATGTCCAGTAATGGAAAATGTTAAATTTAAAATATCACATCGAAGTATTGTGTAAGTTAAAAAATTGTGAATTATGGAATCTTTGAAATTACTGTTTCCTCTTTTGTTGTACGTGTACTGTTAAGAACAAATTTTCTCATGGAATGGCACTGGTGCTCACCCAGGACCATGAAGAATTTGGGTAGGTACAATAAGTAGCAACTGAGGGACCTCATGATTGGATGATGATCCACTACTGTGGATGTGAGGCCAACAGCTGACTGGTAAGTCGAGGTCTTCCAGGTGAACTTGAGGGAACGGAATGGGTATTGGGGTCAAAAAAACGTTTTTTTTTAATTTTATTTTTAAATTAATATGCACTCGGCCAGGGTCGATGAATTTTTTTAGGACGGAAAATTCCAAGGATCAAGTCCTTCTGGAGGTACTTTAAGCCGTGGGTCCCGATTCTGAACATTTTCAGATCCTTAAGCCTGAATGAAAAGGCCTCTAAGCAAAATTTACCAAATTTTCCCGTCCTAAGCACTATCTTGATTTCCAAAATATCAGCGTGAGGCAGACCGATGACCACGTGCCACATCAATGACATCTATACGAAAACAAGTGTAACTAAATTAGTATGGTTCAAATACTTCCCTGTAGGGAAGGATCGCCTAAATCTCTGTTGAGGCAAACAAGGGCTTACAAGATTACAGGAAGATATTCCATCCATAGTAATTCTGCCCGAAGGCAGGTCCTTCACTGCAATCGTAGCATTTTCATGCTATGCTTGCAGCTTTATTAGGGAATTGTAGATGTGGTAGCTTCCCGTTGCTTTCCACACCAGTGAAGGATGATGATAATAATGATAAGGATGATGATGATGATGGTCATATGATTTCGGGGATCGTTTGGGACTTAAAGTTTTCCTGATATTTGTTTTACAGGTGAGGAAAAAACGCGATAAAAACCTCTAACTAAGTAACTCACTGGCACTATCGAACCCGTAGGTTCATGGCCGCGCGGACATAAGCTCTCCATATATCCCTATCCTGAGCCAATGTTTTCGAATCATCCCCTGTATAATCTACTTCTTTCAAATCATAATTAATATTATTCTCCCACCTTATTCTTGGTCTACCAACTGGGCGTTTTCCCTCTGGTTTTCCTACAAGAATCTTCCATGCACGTCTTTCATTCCCCATTCGTGCCACATGTCCTGCCCATAGCAGTCTACGAGACTTAACTGTTCTTATTATATCTGAAATTCCATTTAAATCAATATGGCGTATAGCTGAGCTGTCAAACTTTCACCGTTCCTTCTTCAGTTTTGTTTCAAATTTTCCGCTCATGAAGGGAAGTCATAAGCGAAGGAAAGATATTTTATCTGTAGGCTATCCTTTAGGCTTGCATTTGTTCCCTCGGTTCTCTATGTTTTGATCTACATGGAGAACGTTCTATGCTACCGTATTCTGCAATTAATTTGTTTTGTATTTCGTGTTTACGTTGTTTAAAAGCGAGGATTATTTATGAATGTTGCATTCACCTCCAAGTAAATTGTAATCCATTTTAGTGATAATACAGTTTGTTATTGTTGGTGAAAATGCCTCGTTATAATAATAGATTAACTAAGAAGCGTGTGCCTCGGAATAAAAGCAAAGGAAAAGTGAACAGTAATGGCGCTACAGTAATTTCAACTCCATGTAATTCTAACCTCATCAGGATGCAAGACCTAGTACTACGACTACTACTGATTCTACAGAGAAGAAACCAAAAAGTTATTGAAAAAAATGTGAACAAATAGATGAAGAGTACGAGATTATAGATTTGTCTATTCATTCAAGACTTGGTAGTAAAAAAACATGTTGGACTTTCTGCAGAAAGTATACAAAACAGCCAGAACAACTGGAAAGCCCATCTTCAACGAATGCCATCTCATAGAATTCCAAAAGCCATACTTTGTTACTGCCCTCAAGGCAAAAGATCGCTGGGACGTCCAAAAAAGCGCTGGATGGAAAATTCCTCTTTGAGACTGTAACAGGCCACACGGCCTAATACTTGCATGGATGATGATGAAAAAATGTTTACATGGCCAGACATGTTGATAATGTAATCTGGAGTCGCCTCCCCACAGGCGTTAGTGCGCTTCACTTCGGAGTATTTGATGCCATAAGCACATTTAATGAAGGGAATGTGTAAAAGTGTCTAGTGCTACAATTAATAGGGCTCGGTGCTGGATGTGACTCTGTTGAGGTGATGAAGCGAATAGACAAGGAGCGGATCAGAAATGCGGACAACAAGTATCACCACAGAAGCCGTGCAACAGAAAAGGGCTGTTATAAGAAAGTTGCTGATGGAAAATGAAGAAGATCCTGATGAACCCAGCTATGGTGCAGCTTATTTTGATATTTCAACTCTGGAGCCCAATTGCCGTAAGTTTGATTTTTCAATACATAAGGAACATTTTCTCAATTTAGAATTATTTTTATGAACCGAAACTTTTAGGACTTATTAATACACAAGCTGAGGCTTTTATTTAAAAAATGGACAAGTTTTAAGAATTTTATAAAGTGATGATAATAATTGGTGGAGTGAATAACATTTTTTATCTTATATAGTATAATTCCAGTTGAGTGTAAAAAGCGTTGGGTTTAATGGGAAGGTTGTGTTAATAACCAGTCAAAGTTTCATATTCCTAGCGTATTTTGTTTAGTTTCTGAGAAAATGTTACCTTCAAAACCCATAAATTAACGTTGAGAAGGTAGGGCATTCCATTTCCTCTTAACAATTAACAGGTTTGTTTGTATTTTTCAGATATTTGCCGAACCTACATCCGCAGAGCATTCCTGAGGACGTTAGAATTTCACTGGAGAGGTAAGTCACACAAAAGTTTAGAAAATGTTGATTTCCTGTAAACTTTCAAGAAATGAATTTTTATATCACATGACTGTCTTCTTTAGCGTCACGACCAGGTCCTGCTTCAACAATTGAATATTGCCCAGGAAACAGATCTACGCCATAAACTGCTACTCAAGACTTCTGCCATTTTGTTACATAAAGGTAAAGGTGTCCCCTGCAACAGGCCTCAGGAGGCGCTTGGGGTAATGGGAGGTTAAGGCTCCCACTTTTCTGGACAATCGGCAGTTGATGCCAGCACTGTGTGACGGCCGTCTTTACCCCCAGAACAAGAATCTGGTGCTCATTTCAGTTTGAGGCTGAGTCGACCCCAGGGCCATAGTGCCGCCAGAAGGTTTGGGTCAGTTTTATAAATCCTGACCCCAGCAGGTCTTGAACCCTTGACCTCCCGGCTTGTAGCGCAATGCCTTAACCACTACGTTATGGTGTGACATTGAGATCACTATTCATTTGGAAGCCAAGTTTTGGAAATAAATAAAACAGGTCTGGAAGAGAGTCTTCATGTTTGATGCTTCAGCCCATTGAAGACCTTTGTTGTTCCAACTATGCGCCTCCATCCATTTGTATCTTCTGCGTCCTTCTCCATTCATGGACTCCAATAACCTTCAGATTCTGTTCCACGCTGTCTACCCATCTTGTAAGAGGTCTTCTAACTTTCCTTTTTCCCCCTCTATTTTAGATAATTTAACTATATGGGCAATGTGTGTTTCTTCCAGTCTATGTAAATGGCCCAGTCACGTCAACCTTGTAGATTTTATTATTCTGACTCTGTCAGTATCACCATCTAAGTCATGGTTATGTCTACTGCGTCATTTGCCATTTTGATTTTTTCATCCATTTAGTTTACTTAGAATCTTTCTTTCAAATGCATTTAATTTGTGTTCATCACTTTTATCTGTTAGAGAGTAGGGATAGTTTTACGTGCACCATGTTGTGATGTTCTCCACATCGGTTACGAACCCACTGAAAACTCAATCTTTCAATTTTTGTTATTTAAATTTCTTTTTATGACAACTATTCAGTTAAGGATTAATATGTTAAATATAATTTTATTTTTGTATTTATTAAAGATGGAATAATATATATTGTGGTTATTTTGTGTTATTTGGGTTGCAAGGGATAGTGACGTGCATTTCGTCACCTCTCCTATCCAAATCTCATCCTCAACCTGCTCGTGGTGCAACCTGCTATTACAAATGAGGCTCTGAGGACCGAGTACTGGCGGTATAACCACATCACCTTAATGTAGAGGAAATGCTACATTAGTGGGAACCCCACAATAATATCCCTCTGGGCCAGCAACCCATTGGGTGAAAAAAATTTACATTTGTTTTCAAGTCTCAAGGTTCTCGCAAGACCTGTATTAAGATATGGTACTGAAGCATGGACAATATGAAGAAGAAATGAAAGCTGAATAACAGCAAATGAGATGTGATTTATGCGCCAAACAGCAGGCTTCACAAAGTGGGACCATAAAAGAAATGAAATTTTGGAAGAGTTGGATGTAGAACCCATGCTTCACCATATACAAAACTACCAGAACGACTGGAAAGCCCATCTTCATCGAATGCCATCTCATAGAATTCCAAAAGCCATACATCGTTACTGCCCCAAGGCAAAAGATCGCTGGGACGTAAAAAAGCGCTGGATGGAAAATTCCTCTTTGAGACCATAACAGGCCACATGGCCTAATACTTGCATGGATGATGATGATGATTTTGTGTTATTTCAGCGGCATGGCAGAACATGTGATGCCCAGTTCTAAACATCGGCCGAGGGAATGAGATCAGATGAAGTTATACTCAGGTCAAGGTGTGGTGGGAAGCCCCACATTTCTCACTGAGAACTTCGACACTGCGGATCCTCCTCCTCACAACACCGAGTACAGAAATGGTAAGTACTTCTATACTCCCTGGTGTGACCTTGTGTCGATTGGTCAGTGTCCCTGTCGTCTATTAAGTCCTGTAGCCAGCCATCATAGTCACCATCCTGATTCCAGAATAATGTTAGTCTGAGTTCCACTGGACCCATGTTTTGCCTGTAGTACAATTTGTCTCCGATATGGCCGAATTTGTGAAATAATGGCTGGCAACTACCTGCTTGTCTAATTTCATATCGATTCTTAAGACGTATAGCCGACCGAAATCGTCTAAATGAGAGTTATCGTCTTCTCAGACGCGACAATTCCGGGAGGATTGGTCTGTGTCCCTGTCTAGCCAGCCATCATTTGTCACCATCCTGATTCCAGAATAATGTTAGTCTGAGTTCCACTGGACCCATGTTTTGCCTGTAGTAAATTTGTCTCCGATATGGCCGAATTTGTGAAATTTTTTTTTTATTAGTCTGCTTGTATGTTTGGCATTTATTTATTATGTCGACCTTTCTCTTTGCCATTTTTGGTTTCAGATTTGTTTGGCATGATTTTTCTTTTCCCTTAGGTAGGTTAGTTGTCGGCTCTGGGGCAGTCTGAGTACCAGTTGAGAGGCTTTGGTCTCACCACTATGTTGGCTGTCGATGAGCCTGCACTGTGAAGTCCCTTATTCCCGGTGGAATGATGGGGATTATGTAAATTGTCATATTATGAACTTTTAAAAATTCCACAGGTCTGTGTGAGCATCATCATCCCTACCCCTTGTTGACAGCTATTGGTGCTGTCCAGTGTGCCATTCCTGGGACTTTTGTTTGTCCCTTGTAGGGGAATTCGCGTCTGTATATAGTATTGGGTTTACCTGGTTGGCCCTAGCCTAGACGGCGATTTTTTTGGGGATTTGTTGTGTAGTGTGGTATGTAATATGTGATTTAATGTGGTTATTTATTGCCAAGGCGATTAGATGTCGCTTGATTGGGACATCAGATACCGTGTCGCTGAAGAGCTCGGCTCGATTCAGGACCGTAATGAGCCACGCCACTCTGCGCACATCTTTCTGCTTCATGCTGAGTACTATGGTTGATTTATTGCGTCGAATATATTTCTGTGTGTAGTTTCGCCATTGCGGAAGGTGTGCTATATTTCTTACTATTGGGTTTCCATGATCATTTATGTTTTGAAACATGGTAGTGACCGTGCCGTTATGATAGTATCAATGAATGGTGCCTTAGTGGCTTCATGCATCTCTGTTATCCTTGTGTAACGCGGGGCCGAAAAGTATGATTTTTAGACATTTATTTTGCATTATCTGCAGTTTCTTTTTTGGCATTTTGCAAGGATACTCAGAGATTCGCAGCCGTACAATAGCATACTACAGATTATAGCCACATATAATGTGACTCTGCTCCTTTGGGACAATGACGGCGACTTGGAAAAACGAAAGTAATGATGCGATACCTTGATGAGCTTTATTTGTTATATGTTCAATATGGTCTCTGAATGTAAGTTTGTTTTAATCCAAAATGAGGCCTAAATATCTGACTGAAGTGTCTACTGGTAGAGATTGCACTCCCATAGTGAGCTGAATTGACATACCAACATGCCTTCGAAGCACTAAAAATACCAAAACACCTTTTCTTACACATGGATATGGTCTTTACAACACAACATACCAATATACAAGATTACACTTAAAGGACTCCCAAATGATATAACGGCAAATGAAATACTATAAGAACTTAAAAAATACATCAAAGACATCCGACAAATTACTAAAAACATCTTCCTGAACAGAGGGAAGAAACAGACTGTCTGCCCAATTTGGATCCTATCCTTAATGAAGACTGAAAATTTGAAGTCACAACTATAACTACTAAAATAATTATTTAACATACGTGTTAGACTGGAAACCTACAAGAGGCATACAGGAGGAACTCAATGCTTTAACTGCCAGGGTTTTGGGCAGCTCGCTCAATTCTGTTTCAGAACAGCGAGATGTGTTAAATGCTCTGACAGGTACAGAGAAAGTGAATGCACTGAAGACATCGTAAAATGCAAAAGCTGCGGACAAGAACATGGTGCAAGTTGGAGAAAATGCCCAGAACTTCAAAAATATTTGAACTCTAGGCCAGAACAAAGGACAAAAATTTGTACCCAAAAGACATCCACACCAAGAGGTGAAAATCCATCTAAACTTATTCCAATTTTCCAGCACTTTCGAATTCCTCTGATGAAACTCAAATCCAACCGATCCAAATCTCTTCCAGTAATTATTTGCAATCCTAACCAAAGTCCTTCTAAATCCTCAACTACTTCAGGAAACGCTCACACTTTTAACAGTATGACCAACAAACAGCCTTAAATCTTCAAGACCATCACATGAAGTCAACTTCCTCTTTTTAAGACCATCAAGCTGAAGCTCAGTTCCTCGTCCAACTTTACGTGAAAATGGTCTGAAGAAGAGCATTTTTCAGACCAGCTTGTACAAGCAACACTACTTGCACAAACACCGTAGATAAGAACCTCAAGACCCTTAATTGTAGTCGGAATCATAAACGCTTAAAGAAAGACCACGGCCAAGTATTTTGTAACAATGCTATGGTCTTCTTGTGTCCTTGTATAGTATCTGAGACCTTCACACTACTTTTACATCTTTTGTGATAATGCTTTTCAGTGTTTTATATATTTTTGCCAGTTAAGATGGCGGAAGCACTAGCTGCAAGAGTAGAAAGCGCTCTACAAAAACTGACCAACATAGCGGAGGCAGGAGGATATATAAAAAAAGACACCAAAGAAGACATCCTGAAAGCGGTAAGTACGATGAAGGAATATATAAAAACAACAGAAGGAATGGATATTCCAGAAAAGAACGAGGATAACGAAAATCCAAAAACAGTGGAAGAGGTTAGGAAGCCACACAGAGACACGATGAAAGAGAGGGAAGACAGCCGCGGGAATGGACAAGTGGCGCCATCTGTGGATGCTGCACAAGAACTAGAAGAAGGAGACCGTAACGAGGCGACAACTACAGGAGGAAGCTGTAACCAGGACATACAAGAATACATAAATAATAAATTAAGCGAAGATAATGAAAAGAAGTAATATACATTATATACAATGGAAGAGAAAATCACTGAAAACATAAAGAGTAATATGGATATTATCATACAAAACTTAAAAAGCATGATAAATCAAGAATTAAAAAATATAAAAGGAAAAGAAACAGAAAAGAGACAAAAACACGCTGGAACTGAACAAGGCCCGACGACAGAAGACAGAAACAGAAACAAAATCCAAATGAGCCGAGCAGAAAAGGACCACAAATCTGAAACTCTCACAGCGCCAGAACAAAACTCAGAAGTAGAGGAAGAAGAATGGACGGTAGTGGGTAAAAGAAAAAATAAAAACAGAGTAGTCATAGGAACGAAGGAGGAAAATGGAGAACTACCAGCAGCATATAGAACAGCATGGCTCTACATAGGAAGACTAACGGAATCTACTACAAACGACAAAATAGAAAGATACCTATCAAGAAACAGTATCGAAGGGCAAATAGAATGCGAAGAACTACAAACTAGAGGCAGGAATAAAGCATTTAAGGTTGGAATACCCTTCGAACAACTAAAGAAAACAGAATCATCAGACTTTTGGCCCAAGGACATAGTGGTCAGGAGATTTCGATTTCGAAGACGGCCGCAAGAAACAGCATCACTGAAATGAAGAAAATACATATAAAGGCTTACTATGGAACGCCGAAGGAATAAAAAATGCAATATCCATGGCACCGACAGATTTCTTACAAGATTTTGACTTCGTGATCTTAATGGAAACCTATCTGATAGAAGAATGGCATCATCATCACTTCTACAGCAAACATATTTTTGCAAGGAAAGGAGAACTAGGAAGGCCATCCGGAGGCATATCTATACTCATGACACCAATAATAGCATCAACAAGGAAGGAGAATGCACTTCTAGTAGAAACTATGTACCTGGTGATCATTGCAGCCTACTACCCGCCACATTACAACGCGATGGATATCATAGAAGAACTACATCAACTAATACTACAAAATAAAAGCGGAAAGCCTATAATGATAGCAGGTGACTTGAACGGCCGCATAGATATAGACAACTACAAGACCAAGATAGTCATGGAAAAACTGCAAGAAGAAGGATCCACACTCCTAAATGACAGAAAAATTCCCACGTACATATGCCACAACGGTAAAAGCACCATCGACCTAGCACTGATAAAAGGCCATGCAAAGGGAAAAATAACCCCACTCTGGACAAACGCAGTAACACCCATCCGAAAACACCTACCAATGAAAATTAACATAGCTACACCAAAACTTAAAATCCAAAAAGTAACACCACTAAAGATATCGAGAAAAATCAACGAGAAAATCAAAGGATGCCAGAAGGAATTAAAAGAAGCAGAAACAGTTATAGAACAAGGGAATCTAGAGGAAGCTACCGCAATAATAGAACAGGTCATCATAGGGGCCACGATGCCAGTAAACTCGAACATGAAGAAATCAAAAGAATGGTATGACAAGGAATGCTACAACAAAAGAAAACAAGTGATAAGTAAGCTACAACAAAAAACAACCTGGAAGACATTGCAGTAAAAGAAGACTACGCAATGGAAAGACGACAATACAAAAGACTGGTAAAAGAAACGAAGAAAGCTCATATCGAACAAAAAATTAAAGAGATGGCTGAGGAAGCCCTTAAAGACCCATACATCGCTATCCGACCAAGAAAACAACAACCGACACAAGCCATACAAATGAAAGAATGGGAACAACATTTCACCAACATACTAAACAAGGAAGGAAGAGAGACCCCAGCAACAAGAAATCAAGACCAAAACACAAGACACACAGAATGGACTCCTATCAACCCTGCAGAAATTAGAAAAACAATAAACCAAAGCAAGAACAGAAAAGCATCCGGCCCAGATATGATATATAATGAACACCTCAAAAACACAATTGACACACTGAGTCCCATATGAACAAAACTATATAACATGTATGGAACTATGAAGAATTTCAGAACAATGGAGAAACTCGACGATAAAAGTTATATACAAAGGAAAAGGGGATCCAACAAACCCTAACAAATATAGGGGCATCGCTCTTGAAAACGTTCCCTCCAAGAACCTAACAAAAATAACAAATAGAATAAGGGGAAAAAATCGAAGAAAAGCTCCCTGAAGCGCAATTTGGATTCAGGAAAGAGAGATCAACTCAAACGGCAGTGAAACTCCTCCTTCAAAACATAGAGGAAGCACTCGATAGAAAACAGAAGCTGTACACTGTCTTCGTAGATTTTACGAAAGCCTTCGATCTAATGGACAGAGGATTAATAATAAGCAAATTGAAAAGTACCCTAGGAGAGGAGAACGTGTGGACCCAAATCATTACATCAATAATGAAAGAAAATAGCATAGTTATATCTGATGGTCTCTCAAAATCAAAAACTATACTGCAGACAAATGGGGTACTGCAAGGAGATCCATTGAGCCCACTGCTATTCATAATGGCAGCCGAAGAACTGGTAAGGAAAATAGAAGAACTAGGAGAAGAAATTTTCGTATATGCATACGCAGACGACATCGTAATCGGATCAACGGATATAAGTAAACTTCATAACGCCATAATAACTATGGAAGAATGGTGTAAAACCCTCAGCTTCTATATAAACAAAGAAAAAACAGAAATGGTGGTGTTCAGAAACGGAGGAAAGATCCCTGCCACAACAGAAATAAAACTAGACAAAGATAACATCAAAATAGTAAAGGAGTTTAAATATCTAGGCATTACTTTACAACCCAGTGGAAGAAGCTTCACAAAACACTTAGCAGAAAGATCAACGCAAGCAATAATGGCAATAAATGATATACGCAATATACAAGCTCTAAGCCTGGAATCAGCGATGAAACTATTCAATGCAAAGATCCTCCCAATAATAACTTACGGGATGGAAATCATATGGCCACATCTTACAGAAGCTAATCTGAACACACTGGAAAAAGTGAAAGCTACATACATAAAAAGGGCAATAGGAGTATCAAAAACGACAAGAGGCCGTCTAGTGTACCTACTGGCAAGGGAGACTTTCCTTATCGAGGACTTGAAAACATCATACCTACTACCAACCACAGAACCCTATAAGCATGCGCTACAAAGACTACGCAGAAAAAGAGAGGAAGTATGGCCGGAATTCTTCAGCACCGGAGCGATGATAGATAGGAACTGGACAGAAGCAAATTTCCAGATACGACACGTCATCACAAGATTAAGCGTGCATGGATTCCACCACCTAATGTGTAGAGATAAAACATTCCATGACCCGAAGATGTCATGCATATGCGAAGTGTGTGAACAGAAATGCGAAAGATATCACATCGAAACATGTACACAAAGAATAAAAACAATTTGTGATTACACAAGACCAAGTTAGTGTTAGTGATTTTTAGCTGTGTTATCACCTTTGCACATTTGTGCGCAATCCATTTATATAATATATTTTTACCAGGTGCGTAATTCCTATAAGGGTGATGGGTGGTGGTTTGGGTTAACTGTTCTTTGGCAGTAAAAGATTCCGGGCTATGTGGCCGTGCTCTCTAACTGGCGTTCCTTCCAGACGTTTCTCCCTCAACTGCGGAGGGCATCTTCAGTGGCGAGCGCTTTAAGCTGTTGTTTCTCTGACGTAGACTCGGCGAGTCGCAGTCGAGTCTACGACAGAGAAACAACAGCTTGAAGCGCTCGCCACTGAATATGCCCTCCGCAGTTGAGGGAGAAACGTCTGGAAGGAACGCTAGTTATAGAGCACGGCCCACATAGCCCGGAATCTTTTACTGCCATGATTACCGGCCGTGAAAGCCTGCATTGCACTATTAACTGTTCTTTATTTGCGTTATTTTTAGCACTTCAAGGTCCAGGCTATGGTGACTTTTATAACTTTTTATGTGATTTTGTAGTTAAGATATTTGAGGATTGTTTCTCTTTTTGGGATCGACCTTTGTCCTCGAGTGTTATCTGCGCTGATATTGATGTTGGTTGTATGAAAGTATATGTGGACGGTTTCTCTTTAATGTTTGAGTCACCATTCTTACTTTTCTTTTGAGTTGGTTTGACCTTGCTTGGTACTTTATACGTTGAGGAACCAGAATTTACTCCTTCGCTAGCTAGAATTGCAAATTTGTTTGACAGTTCTAGCGTCAGAGTACCCTCACTTGCTGGAGCCTGCCTTGATAATTTGGAATCAGCCGATTTATGTAAGTTTTTCTTTCGTATGCATTTTTAGGCTCGTGACTGTCTGTCAGTTTTGGATAATCCTGATTATTAGGTGTATTTTTCTTTTTACCTCTTTTTAGGCACTCATTTTGGACTTTATTAAACGTGTTCTGGCTATGTTCTGGATTGTTTCCAAATAGTAATTTAGGTTATTTGTAGCTACTTGTATTTCTTCGATCTGTATCCTACATTGCAAGATTAGGCCCTCTGGCATATGGGAACCAGCGAAATCTGGGAAAGTATCAAATAAGTTTATTATTATTATTAGTCCTTGAATTTATGAGGCTGTGTGTTACAAAGGGTGAGTTCGACTCTAGTTTTTTTTTCTTATCAATTATTTCTTCTAATTCTTTGAGTACTTCAGCCCACATTTCTTCAAGTTTCTCGTTGTCTTCGTCTATATCCATTGTAAAATGATGCATATTGGTGATGCTGCTTGCCATGGCAAGACTTAGTTTCTGTCGTTATGTGTACTATAAGGTAAGTACACGACTTACACAGCGTGTAAAAGATCACT
Source organism: Diploptera punctata (assembly GCA_030220185.1). NCBI lineage: Eukaryota > Metazoa > Arthropoda > Insecta > Blattodea > Blaberidae > Diploptera > Diploptera punctata. Next base: position 145,201 of record JASPKZ010007481.1, read on the forward strand.
GCACTGACTGTATTATATTAATTTTTCAGAATACCAGTTAAGATATAAACGAATACACTAGGATGGTTTCTCATTACTTTGCCCACTATAAGTCCACAATTTTTCTGTGTGATTTCTAGGCGTGCTTTACCGAGTACTCGGATGTTATTATTGGCGGCCGGCGAGCCCGCTTTGTGGGGTCCCTGTTTCCCGGTGGAGGGTAGGGACATAATATTTTTCTGTCGATTGAATTTTCTACTTAGTATTTTTCCCAGCCTATGTGAGCGTCTGGCGCGCTTTATCGACGCTTCGGGAGATATTTGCGGCGATGTCCTAATGAAATGGGCCTACTTACCCTGTTGAATGGTAGGCTTATAACATATTTTTTTCAGATTTTAGTATGATTCTTAGTCCACCGCTGTGGTCTCGAGGTAAGCGTGCTGCCTTCTCACGGCAGCGGGCTCGAGTTTGATCCCCGGTCGGGACAGTTTTTCTGGGTGAGGATTTTATCGGGAGTTTTTTCCTCACCTGTAAGACAAATGTTCAGGAAAACTTTAAGTCCCAAACAGTCGCCGAAATCATATAGCCATCGCATTCATCATCATTCATATTCATCTTAGATTAAGCATAGGATTAGGGACTCTCCTGGCGCACCACTATCATCATCATCCATCATATATCGGGGCACACCCCGCCTTCGAGGCGCCCCAACCCCAGAAGTTGGTTATAAATATGCCATGCCAGGAGAGACACCAGGAATATGGAAAGACAACCTGGGGCATTTGAAAAAAAAATGTCACGGGATGGCATAGAGTTTTCCTTTTTGATTATTTCGACTTAAACAAACACACAGATGTTATGTAAAATTTTCTTGCCACTGTATTTTCTTCTAAAAATTATCACTAAATCTTCAATCACAATTCTTCTTTGAAAGTTTATCAGATAATCACTTATATCACAGTTACAGACACAGTCCTGTACAGATGGATCCTTTACTCTAAAACTACTATTAGAAAAGCACAAGGAATTCAATATAGAAACTCATATCGCCTTCGTTGACTTCATAAAGGCTTTTGACAAAGTAGACAGAAATATATTCGACTTTTATAAGATTCATCATGTGTTCCGTTGAGGTTTATTCAAAATTAATATAAAATTATAGAATATTCACCTGAAAGGTCCGTCTCCTCAACTTAATTAATCATTTAACTGTAGCGCTTTCGGGACTTGTCCCATTTGTTCCATCATCGGCAGGATTCAAAACTGGTGTTTCACTGAAGATCTGGTAGAGGGGGTTGCATGTATTTGGTTCGTTTTCGTTTATCAGGCTGTTGTTGTGAGCTGCTTTCATGATTTCCATCTCTTCGAGTACGTTTATCTTCGCTGGATTATTTTCTCTGTGCATTACTGTTAGGTGTTTTCAATATTTAACATGCGATGTCCTTCATTAATAACGTGTTTTGCATAGCTTGATTTCCCTTCTGCGTGAATGAAGTCTCGAAAATGTTCTTTGAATCTGATGTTAAAACTCCTGTTTGTCCTTCCTATATAAAATTTGTTTGCAGTCCTTACATGTCAGTTTATAAAACTCCTTTGCTGTTTGAAAATGTTATTTTCTTCAATGTTATTGTTTATTATGTTGTTTAATTTGTTATTGGTTCTGTATGCTATTTTTACGTTTTTATCGGCTTTCTTTAGTGCATTGGCTAATTTTGTCGTTTCCTTTCCTGTGTATGTAAGTGTTATCCATGTTTTCTTGTTGTTGTCAGATACTTTTTCTAGTTTAGTTATGTTGGTTATGTTGTTCTTCCTTTTTTTGTTTTTTTTACGAGCTTATCTATGAATTCTTCATTATAGCCATTGGTTTTTGCCATATACTTAATATAGTTGAGTCCTAACAGTAATGCACAAAGAAAATAATCCAGCGAAGATAAACGTACTCGAAGAGAGATGGAAATCATGAAAGCAGCTCACAACGACAGCCTGATAAACGAAAACGAACCAAATACATGCAACCCCCTCTACCAGATCTTCAGTGAAACACCAGTTTTGAATCCTGCCGATGATGGGACAAGTCCCGAAAGCGCTACAGTTAAATGATTAATTAAGTTCAGGAGACGGACCTTTCAGGTGAATGTTCTATAATTTTATAGAAATATATTACTACAAATTTTAGCTGATGATAACGTTCCACAACAATATATTACTAATATCTTCAACATCTATAAAGATAATGAAATCTCTGTTAAACAAGATGGCAAATTATCTTCTTGGGAAAAGATCAGCACTGGAGTAAGACAGGGATGTGGACTTTCACCGGTGCTTTTCATTATATACATGAATAAATTAATAAATGAATGGAGGATAACACAACGAGGATATATACCCATCAATAGGAACCTCAAACTCGATGCTATTCTTTTTACAGATGATTTAGCTCTTCTGGCACTTTCCGAAAATGATTTGCAACGATCAATTTATAATTTACAAAAAATAGGTGCCAAATTTAATATGGAAATATCAATTAACAAAACTAAAATTATGGCATTTCATGGGAAGGACCCCATACAAAGTAAAATCTGTCTCCAGAATAAAATTTTAGAGAGATCTAATCAATTTAAATATCTTGGATATTATTTCTCTATCTGGGATGAAAAGGATATCCCTGAAAAAGTTACTAGTTATAATAAGAGTTTAGGAATTATTAATCAAGTTATGAAACCATCCCTTGTACAAAAGAACACCAGATTACGTTTATATAACTTTGGCTAGACCAGTGTTGACCTATGGTAGTGAAGCATGGACACTAAGAAAACAACATGAAAGCAGAATAATGGCTTGTGAAATGAGATTGATGCGCAGAACAGCGGGTTACATCAGATGGGATCGGAAAATGAACACCGATATCTTAAAAGAATTAAAGACTATGCCAATTTTGGAATATATTAAACAGTACCAACTAAATTGGAAACATCATCTTGAAAGAATGAGTTCAAATCGGATCCCCAAAGCTGTTTATAATTATATACCAAGAGGACGAAGATCACTGGGCCGTCCTATGAAACGCTGGAGGGAAAATTTTCTATAGGATCGTAACAGGCCTTGGCCTAATACTTGGAAGGAAGAAGACAGACACAGTCCTTCTTCAAAGTTTCTCTTACATTCGCCTCATCGTCACTAATTCGCATCTTACCGACTCCTCTACTGAAGCGAAGCATACAAATACTGCATCAGAAGTAAGCTCTGATTTACTATTGATTGGTTTAAGAGCCCATTACTTGCTTTCAGTCATCTGATAACTCTCTTAACTTAGAGGTTCAATTAATAAATTTATTTGATGAAATTCTTTCAATAACGATTGGTATAAATCTATGATTGGCTCCTTATTCGGCCGGATTTAACCTCAAAGGAGACAGCACATGTGACAACTTACTAGTGTGAATTGCTCTTCAAAACTTTTAACTTTCCACCATCAAGAGCTGTGCCATAATTTTTTTTAAAGGCTGTACATTTCCTCAGTATCTCTTTGAAGAAAATGCATGAAGATTTGCTCATATACATATATTATATAAATAACAAATAAAATTTTGTGCAACACATTTTTTATATCTTTCTTTATTGATTTTTAAATGAATTTTTAATGCGAACAAACATTTTTGCTTCAAAAATACAGTACTTTTCACATGTCAAAGTCCAAAAGAAATGGCCCTAAGAAAAAATCCCTACATCAAAATAATCACCACTGTAGCATAAAACTGTGTACCAAATCTCATTGAGATACTGGTTTCTGAGAAAAGGTACTTAAAGTCTGAAAATTAATAAACTGAGGAAACGAGAGAAGAAAATGAAATTTATAGTTTTGTGGGAACAACTTACTTAAAATCCCACATAACTGTTGTCTTCATCCTCTTCATGGTCTTCCGCAGCCCTTTTCTTCCCTCTGTTCCTCAGTGTGACCTGCTGGGCTAATTTTTCAGTCCTATCTTCAGTGATGGTGATACGCTCTCTGTCGTCCTGTCCCAAAATTTGGCTCATAAACACTCCTGGAGTGATTCCTAGCTTTTCAAGGACCCCAAGTCTTGCTATATTTCCATCATTAAATACAACAAAAGTTGCTATTCTAACAACTAGATAGACACAACTGTCTTTGGGCATCTCTCCCAAATGAGAGAATTGAAACACTCATTTTGATTCTGAGTTTTGCCATGTAGGCATTTTCTCAGCAGTTCTGGATTACAAAGTGCTTGATAAATTCTTTTGATTGTTAGCATTACCTCTTCTGGAAGGCTGTTCTTTTGGGGATATTTTTCTCCAGTTTTGTTTTATATTTATGCCATGTTTCAGAGCAAAGACCATGTTGAAGGTTGTCATCTGTTGATGAGTAATGAAACCAAGTGCCCGCACAACTTGTTACATAGACTGAAGCTTATTCACATTGCATCTAATAGCATCACCATAGTAATTTTGCAAACCATCAATTCTTTTCTTGATCAGTCTGTTATTTTCCCCAATTGGTTTTCCATCTTTTAGAACTTTGCCCTTATTTTGTTCTACAAGTCTTCACCCATTCACTTTTGAATACGACCAATATAAAATGAGCACTGACAAGCACAAGTTACTGCCTCAGACAGTAATGTCAAATGTATAATTCTATATCCACTGTTTATTCCATCAGCACTCCTTTGTACATTTATACCTGAACCAATTTTACTCTTAGAAACACTTGAGGTGTATGTGATTGATCAACTCAAACCTCGCCTCTACTGTTACACTTTGTATTCAGAATTTCAGACTTTTTAAATTTTCTGAAGATTCTTTCAGAACACCCCATTATTAATGTAAATATTTACAAAGTAATGGAGAATCAACAAAATATACTTCACAGAGTTTCAGAATAATAAAACCTCACACTAACAACAAAATAAGTATGTACTAACCATGTGCTATGATAAAATATAAACAACATCCTTTCTGCATCATAAGGTCTGACATGTCTTAGATTTCTTACTGTTCATCATCATCATCATCATCCAGATATTAAGCCTGTTGGCTCGTTCCGGTTTCATTAATGCTAGAATAATTAAAATTGTTCAGACCATCTTTTGTGTAGGCGACCAACATTTATTCTTCCATTCGGTTTATAATTTAGCAATAATTTTGGAAATCTTCTTTCTGGCATTCTATCAATATGTTCTTTCCAGTCGTTCCTATATTTAATTATTCAATCTGTAAGTTTGAAAATATTTAGTTGCTTTCTTATATCTTCATTTCTTTTCTTATCCAGCAGAGTATATCCTGCTATATTTATTAAAAATCACATCTCAGCTGCTTCCTATCTTTGTTCTTGTCTTTTAGTGATCGTCCAACATTCTGATCCATACATCAATACACGAACAGCCATTACTTTATAAAATTTAATTTTTGTTTCTTTTCTTGTGTTTTTAAGGATTCTTTTAATAGTGCCACACATTAGATTAAATTTATTTATTTTGTAATTAATATCTTCAATTTTAACACATGATAAATTGAAACCTAGATATTTAAAACTGTTCACTTGCCTCTAAAATTTTATTATCAATTACTATTTTTGCTCTTAAGGTATCATGTCCTTTAAATGCCAAAATTTTAGTTTTATTCTTTGAAATTTTTAAATTGTAATTGGCACTTATTTTTTCCAAATTAAAAAAAGCTCTTTGTACATCATCTTCTGTACTGGAAATCACTACTTGGTCATCAGGAAATAATATTGTATCCAACAGTTTATTGTTTATTTTAAAATGTTTATTTAAATTAATCTGCCACTTTAACATAACTTCATCTATATATCAATTAAAATAGAAGGTGACAAAGGGCACACTTGTCTGACACCACGATTTATTGTTACCATTTTTTGATGTTTAGATTTAAAACCTCTGTTTATTACAATTATATTATTAACATATAGATTTTGTATAGCCATAATCAAATGTTGTGGTATACCTTTATTTGTCATTATATCCCATAATTTATTTCTATGTACCATATCAAAAGCTTTTTCATAGTCTATAAATCCTATATATGTTGGGATGTTAAATTCTATCATCATCATCATCATGAACAAATTCGTTTTAGGCCATGTGGCCTGTACGGTAAACCTAGCGAAGATGGTCTTGATCTTTCCACCGGTTAAATTCTATATGCTTTTCAAAGCAGTTAAATTCTATATGCTTTTCAAATAATTGAGTCGTGAATATACAGTCGGAACAGGTTCTTCCATTTCTGAATCCATTTTGAACATCCAATATGATATTTTCTATACCGTAATTATGTTTAAGCGTTTTTTTTTAGAATATTGGCATACATTTTTAGCACGTATTCAATATAGGTATTTCTCTATAATTAGAAGAATCTTGTCTGTTTCCTTTTTTATGTATAGGGTATATTTTGGCGATTTTCCATTCTTCGGGAGGAATTTCCAATATATATTTATAAAATATAGTAGACGAACTTTTAGAGAAAACGATGCATATTTAATTTATTCTATGTTCATATTATCGATACCCGGTGTGTTTTTGTTATGGAAATGATCAGTAGAAGTTGTTAATTCCTCTATGGTTATTAAATCTACATGTTCATCTGCTTGTAATATTTATTCTTCATTTTCTTCTGAATTTTTTTCTGTCCATAATTCTTGATAGTTATATATCCATTTTTCTTCAGAAATGTTATTTAATTTAAGTGTGTCTCTTGTTTCATAATTTTGTACGCCTTTTCTTGTTTTCCATGTGCATCGTGTTCGATATCACTTATATATTTATCCCACATTTATCCCACATTGCGCCTTTTCTCTTTGTATTCAATTAATGATTCATTTGTTTTCCTATTAAGATAATTTAGATACGCCGTTTTCTTTTCATTTATTAGATATTATTATTATTATTATTATTATTATTATTATTATTACTATTATCATAAGTATTATTATTGTATAAAATGTTGTTTGTACATGAAATTTACATTGCTACATTTAATGTATCTTTAACTGTTTATAATTAGTATAGTGTATATCTATATTTGTCAAATACTTATTTCTATTTGTGCTGAGTGGAAGAGAAGATATTATGGCTTTAACTCTGCCAGAATAAATAAAACATTATTATTATTATTATTATTATTATTATTATTATTATTATTATTATTATTATCGTTGTTATTATTGTTGTTGTTATTACTTTTTTTCCTAAGTCCTCATTCCAAATTTTTAATTTTTTTATAATATGATATCTTTCTCATTCCTAAAGATTCTTTTGCAGCTTGAGTTATTATTCTTTTAATCTCATCCCATTCTTCATTTATATTTCTACTTATAGGATTTTCTGTCATCTCTTTTGATATAATTCTTTAATGGATTCTTGTTGTAATAGGTGAACTTTAAATGTTTCATTATTTCGATCTTATCATAGTGTAATTTCTTCCATCGGGTTGGTATAGGTATTGTAGACCTCACTAAAAAATGATCAGAATTAATATCAGGCCCTCGATATACCCTGGTATCATGAACTAAATTTGAAAGTTTTTTTATTTACAATTATATAATCAATTATACTTGTACTTCCTCTGGCACTCCATGTATATTTGTGAATATCTAAGTGTGGCAAAAAGGTATTCGTTACTTTCAAGCTATTATAGGTGACGAAGTCTATTAATAGTTTTCCATTATTATTTATAGTTATTTCACCATGTTTACCTATGGTTTCTGGTGGTGGTTTATTTCCTATACGTGCATTGAAATCTCCAGTTAAAATAAGGTAATCATTTTTATTTGTTTTATTTATGAGTTTCTGGAGTTCTTCGTAAAACTCTATTACCTCATCTCTATTTTGTCCTTCATCTGGGCTGTATATTCCTATAATTGTAATATATCCTCTTTGTATACACAGTCTTAGTTTTAATCGTACTGTTCATAAATTACAAATAGATAATGTACACTTACATGCCTCCAAATTACGCAGTAAAATAGAACCAAATATGACAGCAAGCAGGAAAAGAAGGTGGGCGTGGCAGATGACAGCACCTTGTAAATTTTTTAAGAATAATCAATTTGAATTGAGTTATGGAACTTGGAGGAATTATAGTTGAATGCCTAAACTATCAAAAGATGAAATAAAGAAATCAGATTTTTTAGTACTTAAGTACTTAAGTAAGAAAAGATGTTTTAACTGCAATACTCCATCTTTACAATAAACCAAAGAACTTGCAACCAAAAAGTTATTTGGTCTTGAAAAAAGATTTCAAAGAGATCCGTTGCGTAAAAATGATTCTTATCTTTACCAATTATGATTCTCCATTTATCAGCCCACCGCTCAATATCTCGTAGGCCTCTGTGCGCCTTTCTACTACACCTAAGTAAGGATCTGTCTTTACTATATATCGCAATATCATCGGCATTCAGGACCAGTTGTGTATATGTCCTCCCAGGAACGTCGGCGGTATAAATAGTATATAGCAATGGTGATAGTAGGGATCCCTGAGTCACTCCAGCTAGAATAGTTCGTCTATCAGAGATTATTCGACTCATTCTCTGTTCTTAAATGTGAACAGCTTTTTATGCGAGTATCTAATACGCTCATCCTCTCTGATCTATCGTAAGTTCTGCCTTCTGATTCGTTGACGTAGGGAATTGCATTGCATCAAAGAGAAACGAACGTTGGTTCGTGGTCTACACGTGTTACCAGTTTCAGTTATAGTGAACAGTTGCACAAATTTTTACGTGGAATACGTTTTTGCGTGCTACTTAAAATTATCAATAAAACATTGTGTAAAATACGGTTGTTGATCGTTGATCTCTGCCTTTGGAATTGTGTTTGAAGATAGAGCAGTCCTTTTACATTTTGGAGACTTTTTAATAAGGTGAGTTCTTACAACAAATTACTGTTAATTAAATAAAAATAAAACGTAGTTTTATTTGATTTTCGTATTTATTATATAATTCAGTGACAGCTGTTTCGGTATACTGTACCTTCTTCAGACATGTTAACAAATTAATAATTAATATAATTTCTAATGTACACTAACTTGTCCAATCGTAATGTAACAAAGTAAAGTTACCGTGGTAATCTGCAAAGTTTCTGCGAAGTTTAGTGAATTTTCCACTAGAGGTAACAAATATAAGTCAAGAAACGTAAAAACAAATTTTATTACGTTTAAGTACACGTGGGATAGTTAGGTTATGTTATGATTAAGTTAGGTTATGTTGTGATTAAGTTAGGTTATGTTATGATTAGAAATATGTCGTAATGTCATACATAGGGCCACTTTCAAATAAAATATCTAAACACTTTAAGAAGTTGAACATTAATGTGGCATTTAAAACTAATAAAACTGTACAAAATATAATAAAAAACAATAAAACCAAAACAAAAAAAGAAAAATTATCAGGTGTATATAAATTGAAGTGTGGCACATGTGACAATGTCTATATAGGACAAACTGGTAGGCCTTTTATCTCTCGGATAAAGGAACACGTGAGAGCATATAACAGAAATTTAGAAAATTCAAAAATATGCTAACCACCTATTCCAATTTAATCATTGTTTCGATCCAAATTTTGAAATTTTACATATTTGTGATAAGGGTAAGAAGTTAGATCTTTTGGAGGCTGTAGAAATTAATAAATTTAAAAGTAGTAAAAAACTGTTAAATTCTCAACTTGATTTGAATGAATCCCTTTGTTAAATTAAAAAATTTGAATGAATATTGTTGTATTGTTGCTTAGATCAGTTGGAACACAATTCATAATTTGTTAACATGTCTGAAGAAGGTACAGTGTACCGAAACAGCTGTCACTGAATTATATAATAAATATGAAAATCAAATAAAACTACGTTTAATTTTTATTTAATTAATAAATATGGATTTTCTTCAAGTAAACACCAACTCAATTGATTACAAAACTTTTTTGTTCGAATTTTTGTTGTTTAGATTTCGTTACCTGACAACTGTTCAATTAAGGATGATTATGTTAAGTTTAATTATTTGTTCTTTATTTATTAAAAATAGAATAATATATATTGTGGGTATTTTATGTTATTTCAGCAGTATGGCGGATCGTGTAATGCCCACTTCTGAACATCGGCCGCAGGAATCAGCTCAGACGATGTCATACTCAGGTCAAGGTGTAGTGGGAAGCCCCACATCTCTCGCTGAGAACTTTGACACTGCATTCTCCTCTACTGTGGACCGTCCTCCTCACAACACCGAGTACAGAAATGGTAAGTACTTTTATACTCCCTGTTGTGGCCTTGTGTCTTGTGATCTTCAGGAGACATTAAAATTCCAACAATTGTTTTATTGGACAGAGAGTATGTTTACAGCACTAAATACCTGTTTAAATTTAAAATAATTTCTGTTCAGCTCACCTTGTATCCCATCTTCTAATTAGACCTATTTCAAAACTTAGGTGGTTTCATCATCAGTAATTTTGATCAGGAGCACTGTTTCCTACTCCATCTGTTGGTGGATTGTTGTACCTCCAAATCAAATTAACTTCCCCAGAATTTCAAAATTCATTACTTTTCCATTTCTTTTTCTTTATCACCTGAATGAGATTTAAGTACTTCATCTAAATTATATTATTTTTGGTCTGGACATCTTACTTCAATATTAACCCGTCAGTGATGCACCCTTTTACTTGCTTTCGTACTGCATGGACGGAGGCCATTTTAACATTTTAGTATTCCTAGAACACTGATTTGTATAAACAATCATAACTTTTTTAAATATCGATGGATTTGAACGAAATATTTACTTGTTAGCTCAGAAATAAATGAGAAATTTAATACATACCGTATGGAGTTCAGTAGCCTTTATAAACTACTAAAAAAATTTTTTTAATCTGAATTTCTCTCTCATGATACACATTTTTACTAAATAATTTGATTTGCTCACATTGGACATCCCTGTTTCTTTCTGTGAGACACTAACTTGGACAGTTAAATATGGACTGCAATTAAATCCTACAAAGTCACAATCAATCATTATGGGTCATCAGAGACTATTATCTACAATTAACCTAAACACAGTTTCGCATGTGTCACTAAACGGAGTTCAAATCCCTTATAGTGAGACAGTAAAAATTCTAGGAGTATTTATTGACAAAAACTTAAATTGGAATACACAAAATAAACCATACATGCAAAACAGTCTTCTCAATAATACATTCATTAAATCGTGTACGAAATTGTTTGCCATTCGCCCTTAGGAAAATGTTAGTAGAAACACTTGCAATGCCCCATTTTGATTATTGTGACACTCTTTTTACAGACTTAAATATTATTTCCACTCAAAGACTTCAACGTGTTCATAATTCTTGCGCACGTTTTATTTGTGGTATTCGCAAATTTGACCATGTTACACCGTCCCTGGAACAATTATCGTGGTTTCGTCTAAGAGATCGTAGAACTGTCCATTCCCTATCCCTTCTCTATAAAATACTTCACACATCATCGCCTAATTATTTATCACGCCGCTTCATCAGACTATCCGACACACATAATCTTGACACTCGATCCCATCAGCACATTGTCCTTTATATCCCGCCTCATCACACTGTATATTATTCATTATCTTTTACGGTGTCACTTACCAAAACATGGAATTCCCTTCCACCCTATGTCAGAGACTGTCAAACTATAACATCCTTCAAAAACAAACTAAAGAATTATTTAATAACAAACTGACTTATACACCTCACTGATAGTATTCATTTAGCAATATTAATATATTTAATTATTTATGTAAATAATATTAAGAATAACAAATATTTTTATTTGTTTTGTTTTAAATATTGTATAATCGTAAAATTAGTTTTCTATATCTCATTATTTTCCTGTTTTTTATATACACTAGACAGGGACAATTTAATATGTCTTGCTTGTATACATTTTATTATTAGTTTTAGTCTTAATTTTAACTAATATTAACTGGTTGTATTATAGATCGTAATATGTATATTAGATATTATCTTTTGATCAAATTTTTACTTAGTGTTTAATATTAGAGTTAATTAACATTGTTATATTCTTATGTAATATATGTTTGTCCTGGTGAGTGGAAGAGAAGGCCACATGGCCTTAACTCCACCAGGCTAAATAAATCTTAAATCTTAAATCTTAAATCTTAAAAAAATATATTGTGTGGCATAGTGCTGATTCATGTGTAACTTGTATGTACAAAAGCAGCTGACATAACCAAAATCAGAATGAATATTTAGAAGAGTGAACTCAAGCTCAATCTTGTGTCAAAGCGCCAAGCAATGTTGTATCAATTAGAATCTGAGACAGATGCTTGGATTCGCGTTATAACAAAGTTCGGATAGCGCAGTTAGTTTACAACTACACAGACCATAAAAATAATTTTATCTTATTTTAGTACTATTAATTTTAGAAATAAAAAATCACATAACCTTAGTAGTTGAGCTTTGGTGTGATACAGCTCGAAACCCTCTTCAATATACAGACCCTACATCACAGTTCATGGGCAAGCAAATAAGCGAGATGTCTCTTTTCCTCCATGTTTAGTGCAAACAACACACGCTCTACCTTTGAGGTTTCAATTTATAACTTTTAGGGGATGAATTCGGCTGATGTTGATGAAGTGTCTTTTAGGTTACGGGATGGGACCATAATTACATATATAAACACACAACACGCGCCGCCCTGGGAGACTGATTCCTTGTAAAAAGTAACATCGATTTGAAGAGGGGCACAAATAAATCAGGTATTCCCCTACAAAGGTCGATTGTACTATATCCAATCCGATCGGCGGGTATATCATTTTAGTGACCTGGAGAACCAATTAGATTGTATATAAGTTTATTAGAAGCCCTGCAGAAAGCAGCACAAAGCTAGGTTTGTGTCGCCATCGGAGGGTAGAAGTACGCAACTACTTCAACCTGCAGTGCCACGATGCACAAAAGTGTGATCACCCAGCTGGCGGAATTCATCCACTTAGAAAGAAAGCTCAGATTCTTAGGCTTCAAAATTATATTGTTCATACGCACATATAAGAATATACCAGCGCGTTGTAACACCCGAAAATTGAAAAGGTCGCGCGCATTTAGAGAAACGTACGATTACTTCAATCTCATTGATTTTTTTTTTTAACAGATGATGTGAAATTAAATTTAAACCAAATATTATTTTATTCATTATGTCCTGAAAGACTCATACGTTTCTAGCGTTAAACACAAATAAATTACATATTTGTAGCTTCAAAAATGTACGATCCAGAACAGAAAGAAAACACGCCTGCATAGGTCTATACCACGTATAGATGTCGGCAATAAGTGAAGAAGAGAGGGTCTATACCACGTATGGATGTCGGCGCTGACGGGTTAATGTTGATTTGTTCTTGGACATGTTTCAAAAACAATTCTGTTTTATCGTCAGCTTTCCCAGACTGGTTTTATTTATGTCTGACCAATTTAAGATCCAAAAAAGGTATTTGTTTATTGTCTTCTATTTCTTTGGTGAATTTAATGTTTGTACTCTGTAAATTTAATAGTTTTAGGGAATCTTCTACATGTTTTTTCTTTAACAATACAAATTATATCATCAACATATCTACTCCAAATTTAAACATGGTGGGATGTGCTTTAGTGATTTTACATTCAAAATCGCTCATAAATAAATTTGCCAGGAAAGGTGATAATGGGTTTCCCATTGAGAGCCCTGATTTTGTCTATAGAAACTCCCATTGAATGTAAAAAACATTTGGTCAATGCATAACTCAGTTAATTTCAAATAATCTTCTTTGATCTCTCTGTCTATGTTGTTTTTTCTTAACCAATTGTTCAATATCTCCAAAGTCTTTTGTTTCGGTACATTTGTGAATAGTGAAACTACATCAACGAAACCAACCTATCTGTGGGTTCAATTTCCACTTTTTCTAATTTCTTAACTAATTCCAATGAATTTTCAATCTGCAGACTTTCAAAATTATTAATTCTTTTAAATTGATTATTCAGCCATTTCAAAATTTTGTAGGTTGGTGATCCAATATTGTTAATTATTGGCCTCATTTTGTTTCCAGGTTTGTGAATTTTTGGAAGTCCATGTATATTAGGGTTTCTTGGGTTACTTACTTTTAATTGAAATTTTTCTTTCTTGGATAGAATTTTAACATTTTTAAAACAGTTTTCCACTTTTTTTTATGGTTTTTGGTAGGGGGTCATTCTTAATTTTTTCATACTCTTTTTCTTTCAAAAGTTCTTCCATTCTATTTTGATAATCTTCTTTGTCCAGAATTATAATTTGGTTACCCTTATCTGATTTTGTATATACAACATTTTTGTTATTTATGTCTTTGAGTGTTTTTAAATGTTCCTTACAAACTGGGTTTTTATTTGTATTCTTTATTTTATTCAAAATTTCTTCACATTTTTTTCTGATGATTATTTTTTCTTCTGTAACTAACCCTTCTATTGAATTTTCAATGTCTACTATGTATTCTTCTATTCTATTGGAATAATCTATTGCTGTTTTTAGACCGTTTTCTAACAATTTTGTCTCTTTTAGGTTAAAGGTTGCCTTTGAAAAATTTTTAAAATAATTTCTGGTGGATTCTGATTTTTCTTCATTTCTGGTTTTATTCTGATGTTTGATTTTATTTGATGTATTCTTCTTTTCCTTTGATTTAGTTAACAAATTATTTATCTTTGTCTTTTGTTTCTCAATTTTCTTTTTCATGGTTATGTTCAAAAAAGTGAAAAATTTATTTTCTAGGTTTTCCCACATGATGTTTCCTAATATTTTAGACAATTTGATATGTAACAAATAAATTTTTGAACATAACCATGAAAAAGAAAATTGAGAAACAAAAGACAAAGATAAATAATTGTTAACTAAATCAAAGGAAAAGAAGAATACATCAAATAAAATCAAACATCAGAATAAAACCAGAAATGAAGAAAAATCAGAATCCACCAGAAATTATGTTAAAAATTTTTCAAAGGCAACCTTTAACCTAAAAGAGACAAAATTGTTTATAAAACGGTCTAAAAACAGCAATAGATTATTCCAATAGAATAGAAGAATACATAGTAGACATTGAAAATTCAATAGAAGGGTTAGTTACAGAAGAAAAAATAATCATCAGAAAAAAATGTGAAGAAATTTTGAATAAATAAAGAATACAATAAAAACCCAGTTTGTAAGGAACATTTAAAAACACTCAAAGAAATAAATAACAAAAAGTTGTATATACAAAATCAGATAAGGGTAACCAAATTATAATTCTGGACAAAGAAGATTATCAAAATAGAATGGAAGAACTTTTGAAAGAAAAAGAGTATGAAAAAATTAAGAATGACCCCCTACCAAAAACCATAAAAAAAGTGGAAAACTGTTTTAAAAATGTTAAAATTCTATCCAAGAAAGAAAAATTTCAATTAAAAGTAAGTAACCCAAGAAACCCTAATATACATGGACTTCCAAAAGTTCACAAACCTGGAAACAAAATGAGGCCAATAATTAACAATATTGGATCACCAACCTACAAAATTTTGAAATGGCTGAATAATCAATTTAAAAGAATTAATAATTTTGAAAGTCTGCAGATTGAAAATTCATTGGAATTAGTTAAGAAATTAGAAAAAGTGGAAATTGAACCCACAGATAGGTTGGTTTCGTTTGATGTAGTTTCACTATTCACAAATGTACCGAAACAAAAGACTTTGGAGATATTGAACAATTGGTTAAGAAAAAACAACATAGACAGAGAGATCAAAGAAGATTATTTGAAATTAACTGAGTTATGCATTGACCAAATGTTTTTTACATTCAATGGGAGTTTCTATAGACAAAAATCAGGGCTCTCAATGGGAAACCCATTATCACCTTTCCTGGCAAATTTATTTATGAGCGATTTTGAATGTAAAATCACTAAAGCACATCCCACCATGTTTAAATTTTGGAGTAGATATGTTGATGATATAATTTGTATTGTTAAAGAAAAACATGTAGAAGATTCCCTAAAACTATTAAATTTACAGAGTACAAACATTAAATTCACCAAAGAAATAGAAGACAATAAACAAATACCTTTTTTGGATCTTAAATTGGTCAGACGTAAATAAAACCAGTCTGGGAAAGCTGACGATAAAACAGAATTGTTTTGAAACATGTCCAAGAACAAATCAACATTAATATTGAGGTAAGATGTCCAGACCAAAAATAATATAATTAAAATAACCTCAAAATATAACTTCCTAAAATTAAATATTTATTACTTCATCTCACCTCGTACACTCCATGTTTTTTGACAACCGATGACCGCGTTTCAGGGACAGCCATATTTCCGACTTGAACTTTTGCCTTCACCATCGTCTTCTAGTATTGATTTGATGAACTTGGAGATAAAATCTTGTTTGCCGAGAATTCCAGAATTCATGGATGTATAACTGTTATTCTGAATGTATATCTCTTCCCAGACTGTTAATTCCATGGCCTTTGCCAAATGTTTTGAAAGTTTAGTTTTCTTTTCAATTTTATGATTCTCTAGCAAAACTATGAGCTGCAATTGATCATTTCTCAATTGAGGAATTTGAATGGAATATGGCCATAACTCCATGTTTTACGCTTTTTTCCATTCAATTCCCGGTCAGGACAGGCTCCTGGGTGAGGTATTTTTCCAGGGTTTTTTCCTCACCTGTAAGACAAATGTCAGGATGCTTAGCGCCCAACGGTCCCCGAAAGTCATCTGTCAATCATCATCCATATCATTATCATCATCATCCTTCTCCAGTGTGGAAAACAATAGGTAGCTACCACACGTATAATTCCCTAGTATAGTGCTAAACGTAGCATGAAAATGCTGACTGCAGTGAAAGACCTGTCATCGGGCAGAATTACTATGGATGGATGGAATATCTCAAAATGTATATTTTTTAATTGTATCCATATTACAGTAATATAATGTACGGTTAAAAACTATAATATAGTTACCTTGTAGGTTCGTCTCCTCAACTTAAGTTCTTTTAAAACTCTGTAGGCCTTTCGGGACTAGTCCCATCATCAGCAGAATGCATTAGGTCCGTTCTTGTTGACCCTTGTTGAAGTACTGACTTGGTTGTGAGAATTTTGTGCAGAGGATTGTGTGGATTAGGTGTGTATTCATTGAGAATCAGGTTGTTGTTGATTTCTCTTAGGATTGCGATTTCCTTCAGTATATTTATTCTCGTTGGAATGTTTTTTCTATCTACTATTGTGAGGGTGTTATCGATGTTATGTATATGGTGTCCAGCTTGAATTACATGTTTTGCGTAACTTGATTTTCCTCCATTGTAAATGAAATCTCTGAAATGTTCCTTGAATCTAATGTTGAAGCTTCTGTTAGTTTTCCCAATGTAGAATTTATTGCAGTCTGTACATGTTAATTTGTCGAATTCATCTATTTCTTCAATGTTGTTGTTTATTAAATTGTTTAATTTGTTGTCAGTTCTATAGGATATATTAATATTCTTATCGAGCTTTTTTAGTGTGTTGGCCAATTTTAATGTTTCTTTACCAGTGTATATGTGAGAGTTATCCATTTCTTGTTGTTGTCATTGGATTCTATTTCAAGTTTGGTTATGTTGGTAATGTTGTTTTTTCTTTTTTGTTTGTTTATAATTCTATTTATTTCTATTATGTTTGTTGTAGCCGTTAATTTTTGCCATGTGTTTGATGTAATTTAATTCTTTATTATAATTGTCTTTATTTAGAGGGAGTTTTAACATCCTATTTATTAGGCTTTTGAATGTACTTATTTTATGTTGAAAAGGATGTCTCGATTTATTGTTTATGGCTAGTGTGTTGCTTGTCGGTTTTCGATAAATGCCAATTTCTATTTTGTTGTTGGTGAAGTTTTTTGTTAGTGTTAGGTCCAAATAGTTTATACTGTTGTTGATTTCTGTTTCATCAGTAAAGATGACGTATTAATTATTTATGACAGCAAAAATAGAAAAGACAAAGAAATCTCTCAAGATTTAAATAACATGCACAACAAAATCATCTTTACTCATGAAACAGAAATCAACAACAGTATAAACTATTTGGACCTAACACTAACGAAAAACTTCACCAACAACAAAATAGAAATTGTCATTTATCAAAAACCGACAAGCAACACACTAGCCATAAACAATAAATCGAGACATCCTTTTCAACATAAAATAAGTACATTCAAAAGCCTAATAAATAGGATGTTAAAACTCCCTCTAAATAAAGACAATTATAATAAAGAATTAAATTACATCAAACACATGGCAAAAATTAATGGCTACAACAAACATAATAGAAATAAATAGAATTATAAACAAACAAAAAAGAAAAAACAACATTACCAACATAACCAAACTTGAAATAGAATCCAATGACAACAAGAAATGGATAACTCTCACGTATACACTGGTAAAAGAAACATTAAAATTGGCCAACACACTAAAAAAGCTCGATAAGAATATTAATATATCCTACAAAACTGACAACAAATTAAACAATTTAATAAACAACAACATCGAAGAAATAGATGAATTCGACAATAAAGGCATCTACAAATTTACATGTACAGACTGCAATAAATTGTACACTGGGAAAACTAACAGAAGCTTCAACATTAGATTCAAGGAACATTTCAGAGATTTCATTTACAATGGAGGAAAATCAAGTTACGCAAAACATGTAATTCAAGCTGGACACCATATGCATAACATCGATAACACCCTCACAATAGTACATAGAGAAAACATTCCAACGAGAATAAATATACTGGAGGAAATCGCAATCCTAAGAGAAATCAACAACAACCTGATTCTCAATGAATACACACCTAATCCACACAATCCTCTGTACAAAATTCTCACAACCAAGTCAGTACTTCAACAAGGGTCAACAAGAACAGACCTAATGCATTCTGCTGATAATGGGACTAGTCCTGAAAGGCCTACAGAGTTTTAAAAGAACTAAAGTTGATGAGACGGACCTACAAGGTAACTATATTATAGTTTTTAACCGTACATTATATTACTGTGAACTAATACCTCAAAGGAAAATCACCATGAATTTTACTAGTATCGATTGTATCCATATTCCATTTCACTCTTCAATTTCACATTTTTTTTATATTTCTAACTATACCTTTGTTGTTACTTCCAGACCATTAGATACGTACATATTTTCTAAAGTGTTTTCTTTGTATGAGTTTCTAAATTCCCATTAGTTTTCTATGTATGCATACTTTCTTGCAGTCATTTCACTAATTTAATAAATTCCAGATTTCTTACCAATTGGGATTACTTATTTTCTGTGGTGGACTAGTGGTTATGCTCCTTGACTCTAGTTCTGAGGGTCGTGGGTTCAAACCTGGACGGAGTCGATGGATTTTTTAGGATAGAGAAAATGCAAGGAGCAAGTCCTCCGGGAAAAACTTTAAGCCACGGTCCCGAGTCTGAAGATTTTCAGGCTTGTAAAAAGATCCTTAATCCTGAATAAAAGAGGCTCCTAAGCAAAATTGTCAACATTAACGTCCTAGTAATACTTTATTGGACTGTTAGATGTCTCATTGCATCAGTGTGTTTGACCACATGACATCTATGAGTAAATAAGATAAACTAAATATTAACATTGTTTAGTAACTCCTAACAAAGGAGAGGCCATGGCTCAACAACGGGCTATGTCATTATAGATAGATAGATAGATAGATTTCCTTCATATAAAATTTGTTATTCGGCAAGAAATGATAAATTTAATATTTAA